>CM017563.1:33397839-33531410 GCA_007844125.1 Sinonovacula constricta
TATTTTTCACACAGAAGGCAAGCTTGTATCAAATTTAGTTCTGTCTTAAGTACTGATGGTATAATTAAATCTTCAGGTTTTCAAATACTGTTAATTAAACTTTTAACCGTGTTGTTCTAATTGTTGTCTTAATAAAAGTGCTTAAGAAAACATAGTAAGATAATTTATAAATGGTCACAAGACTGTCAACTAATTCTAAAAGACACACCATGACATGTTTTGTAGGTTCAGCATACGTTAATTATCAAATTTCTAATTAATTAACTTTTCAGTTTATTGCACGTGCCTCGATCAAAAGAACTTGCTTACACAACGCTAGGGTAACACGGCCTCGTATATGTCATTAAAGCGACGGCAGTATTTTATCAAGCCTAAGTGAAAAATGTCAACGGGTAATTCATTGGGCGATGTCGCGACAGCGTCCAGGGATAAAAAAGCTGAATTTCTTGAGCACGAAGGCTTGACCCTGCGTGACCTAAACTACCCGCTGTGGGTAAATGCATGGAAAAAAAGTAGTATGTGTACAGAAGCAAGTATGTTTGTCGAAGAGACTAGATGCATACTTTTCGTCCATGCATGCTTCAAATGTTGATAAAAAATATTATAATCCTTAAAACTATATGTTCAAGTAATTATATTGTGTAACGCAGTTATATGTGAAATGCAGATTTATTTACGAATAACGCGGCGCAGGAATATAACTAAGTGACTTAAAAGTAGCAACCAACAGTTTGTACTTATTTTTGTTTTCTCAAACAACTAAATTAATAGTTGGTACTCGAAAAGGTGCCGAGAAGCCCTATTTATTTATGCCCTATTTTTATGTGAAAAGTGAAGTATAACATCCCACTCTTAATCCAATATATGTATTTCATATTCGAGTCACGCTGCACAGTTACAGCTATTTATAAGCCATCAAAACCACGTGACTGCTAAGATATCAAATTTATGTCATCTTCCGGTAATCCACTCAGACGTCGATGTCTATTTTAAGCAGAATTTTACATCTTGCTTATTTATAGATTTGGACATTTCGTGCGATATATATACATTTATGTATTTATTTATTTACTTATTTATCTATTTATTTATATACATGTATCTCCAACTGCCTATGTCTGTCTGTCTGTCTGTCTGTCTGTCTGTCTGTCTGTCTGTCTGTCTGTCTCTCTCTCTCTTTTTTTCTCTCTCTCTCTCTTTCTCTCTCTCTCTCTCTCTCTCTCTCTCGTTGTCTCTCTTTATCCATCTCTAACCTACACACACAAGTATATATGTCAAAAGTTACATAGGAAGTATAAATTGGTGCCCGACATTACTACCTGCTGGTGATGAAAGTATCGTGCTGAGGTCAATGATCAATTCTCTGGTCTTGTTATCTCAATGTACGTTCTTTAAGATCGATCACTTAGCACTAATTATTGTTACAATAACAACGCCTGACCGTACATTAATCTCAAGATACCACAAGAGTGATGAAATCTAAGTACCACTGACCAAGTTATGTTTTTTTTCGCTTCTTTGGCTTACGTACAAACTGAATCTGGTAAAAGCAATTTCCCATGAAAATTTCCCATAAACAGGTAACGGATGATCAGGAATTTGGAAGCGAATTCGGCACAATTTATGGCGTTGACATTTGTATGTGCATTGCCTATGACTATATTCGGCGTGTAGCATGCATTTGATGTTCATATATTATCAATCATTCAACCCATTTTGGCCTTAGAATTCTCCGGCAGCCGCTACCTGTAGCGGGATAAGAACCCTTCAAAGGAAGCCCATCTGTTTGCCGTGGGTGGCGACCAAACGTCTCCCTGATGATGGGATCCTGATGGTTGAGGTTTGTGAAGACTTGTCAATTATGTCGAAATTGACCATTCACTATGTTGGCCATGGGTTATGGAGTAGACGGACGGTTATATTGATCCGGTATAATCAATCGGCTGGCCGCATTGTTCAAAGATCATTTAACGTAAGGCACTAGAAAGAAACACAAAAAACAACAACAACAATAAACAACAAACAACAACAATAACAAAAACAACAAAACAACAACAACAACAACAAAAACAACAACAACAAAAAACAATGTACATTTTGGGAAGGTTTCACAAAAGAGGAAGTGGTTAATGAAAAAAACAAAAACAATATGTACGTACACGTACATTACCAGTTTGACACATTTTGCCAGAATTCAAATTCTTCCAGTAAAAAAAAATAAATTGTATAAAGACGTTCATCAAGAGTGAAATATCATTAGAAACACACTTATTTGTGTCTGGGAAATGTTCCCAAACAAGTTTCAAACATAAATGGTTGCTTTGTTTCCAGATTACTATTTTTTTGTCTGTTTAGAAGATATATTTCCGTAGTTTTTAAAGGTGGTATCCGAAAGTTGGCAACCAAAATATTGTCATCAAACATCTTAATAAGCCATTGTTATCTGAACAGATCTCGCAAAAATGCTGTTTATTGATACCCTACACTTGTCTAAAAAATGAATCATAACGCCACAATCGTCAATAACATCATGCATTCCCTATCTGAGCCACGCTGTACAGTTTCTATTTTTAAACCATGTGACCACTTATGTTTTAGCTCATCCCCGTCATCCGCTATGACGTCGATTTCTATTTTTAGCAGGAATCCCAATTGTTCTTATTTACAGATACTGTTACATATATAAGATATAGGCAAACTGTCGGATACGACCTTAAAAAAACACATATCCGTCTCATGTTAATCAGATTCGGTATTTGGAATATAAATACAGTTTATAGGCATGGGTGTCACTGAAAACTCACAATAATTGGTTTAAACAATTACAAGACACCAAAAAAGAATAAAAAAAAATGAAATTTAAAAAAAAACAGCAACGATGAGGTCGTATGTAAATCGCAAATATTAAAGATATAAACATGTTTTATCTAGAAAGTAATTTCGTGATTCTGAGTTTTGTGGGGCACCTGTTTGACACGCCTCAAGTCGTGATCTATTAAACATAAAATATACGTTCGGTGACCTTTTTTCACTAATAATAGATAATGATGGTTGTTGCATTATGGAAAAAAAACAAAAACAAAACCTATTTATAGACCGCTTGGGTAACTCGAGGAACTTTTATTCATTTCCTGTTGTTCGCGTTTAGCATTAATATACATGTGTATTACAATTAAACAAGAAACACATCTCTTTATTAACTTCCTCATCAGAGATCCCGTGTCTTTCAGATTTCCGAAAATTAAGACCACAAAAAGAAACATCGTCCATGGGTTTGACGAACGAGATTTGGAAATGAGTTAAACTAAATGGCATTCACATCCTATGGAATATTTTTACAATGACACCGATAGCGATGTACATGTCATTGGCGCTCTCTTGAGAGCGGTGCATCTTATTGAATGCATTTTTTATGTGGACGATAGTGTAGCAGTCAATAACACGATGTCGGAGATGTTCCGTGAGACACTTTTCAGAGATAAGAACCAAGTGTTCCATTTTAACAGGGTAGCTTACACCTTTTGGCGAAGTTTTGTTTGCCAATAGAATCCGAGTACTCCGATGTTCGAAATGCAGCTTGTAAATACAGATGTAGCAGAGAACAAGGAAAACAAACAAAGTAGCAAAAACACTCCACTTCTCATCAGAGTTATGGTTCGTTACTGTCAAATGTTTATGTAATTAATTAACAGTGTAAGAGAGTGTTTAGTTCCCATGATAGCCATCTTCTTGTTTACAGCACATGCTCCCTACGGCGCTTTGGATGTCTCACATCCTGGCTCTTTCTTGTTTTTTTGCTGGTAAGAACACAGTGGCAGCATTCGAAACCCGTCGGTGACGAGTGCGGCCCCATCCTGCTATGGCTGAAGCGTTGACTTAGTTTAAAAACATTTTACTTCTTATGTCTTACAGAATATAACAAACAATATATAATACAAATGAAAAAGGATTAAAACCCTGAAGCGTATCGTGTGTCTTTTCATCACATATATGTATGTTATAGCGATAGACTAACAGTACATATTAGGAAGTATTTGAAGGTAGTATCAATTTATTAAACAAACTTACTGGAAAAAAGTATTGGATTTACCTAAACAATAAACTAATGTAAAATATGGCAAAAGAAGAAAAAAAGAGACATTTGTGAAAATGAGAACCGGGACGAATGGCTAGACATGCCGGTCGCAGAGGATTGAAAAAACGAAACAGGAGCTTTCTTAATTAATACTAAAACGTTTGGTTGATTTTATATACGCAAGTACAGCATCATCTTTTGGAATATGTTACATCTTCATTAAGGATTCCCAAACAACAGAATATTAATGTCAACATTTCGTTAGACAGTAAAGCGATCCATAAAATATTTTCTTTCTGTACAATAACTAGGGACAGAGTAAGAAGAAACGTTCATTAGGTTCAAATATGACCTTTAAAGTTGGTAGTCGTGGCTTCCCTCCCAACGCATGGGGCTAAGGGGACAGCACTACGCCTGAGTCGTCGGTGTCAGTATAATGGACCGACCGGGTTCAGTCCCTGGGCACTTCATAAATGCCCCTGTGCTATAATGATAGAAAAGTCGCTGCACAGTATCGGCAAAAATGCCGGCTTATCCCATCCCATCCCGCCCCTTAGTCTCAAATAAGCCGAATGCACTTGAAAGAGAAGCTTCATATAACATTTGTGATTAAGGGAGCTACAGTTGAACCTTAATTGTGCATGTAATATTAGTTCTTTACTCTACAATACAAAACTGAAGTTGTTAAGCCTTATACATGTATAGGATTAGGATTAGCCGGCATTTTTGCCGATACTGCGCAGCGACATTTCTATCATTATTTATACATGTATATATTCTAAAAACGTGCATTCTCAATTTTTCGGCAAACTGCATTTTCCAAGAGTTAAACAAAAAAAAGGCAATTTGCAGAACATTTGCATGTGAGCGTGTTTATGAATATACGTACGTAGATATACAATCTGCGTTTTTTTATTTATAAAATATTTAACCTTTAACCAATTAAGTAGAACAAGTAAAACTGTGCATTCATGTACATTTCTCTTTTGTAAAAACCAATTTTGCAAGATTTTATATGAATTGACTTTTGATTAATGCCGAAAAAACGCCGCATATCTAATGTAAAAGATAATCCTTGTTTTTTGCTAATTATCCATAATTATGTTACTATAGAAAACCATTGACAGCTACAACTTTCACGAACCAGTATATTAGTTTCCAATGTCCTGTCATTATCCAAGCCAAACAGATAAGCTTTACAAGAATAGAAACAGACATGCGTTTGAAAAAATAAACAGAGCCGTCCCGATGCATGTCAATTTTGTTAACATACATGTTTGTTGGGTTTATCGTCCCACTAACAGTATTTCAGTTATCTAGAGACGGTGTCCCTTTAAGCAGATATACTGTTGTCTTCACTGTGCATAAAACGCCGTGAACACCTGGCATAATACCACACCCATTCACATTATCCTGACACTAGCCCAACCAGTCATGAAACTACCCTTATCTTTGCTTGAGCGTAAGCAAGAGAGCTGTAAGCTTTACGCCTTGGGTGTGTCATGGTCTTGGATCGAATCCGGGACCTCTCGCACTTGAAGCCGACGCACTACCGATTGCAATACCAGGTCCGGTACGGTTAACATGCCTGAAAAAGCACAAGCGATATTACAATCAAATGTTCTTTTGTCTTTTGGATAGAAATATAGGTTGCAAAATGAAACAGAATAGAGACAACAATACGTGTAAACACATAATCGACTCCAAAGTTCTGTGTAAAAAAAGCAAAAGAAAGAAAATGCTTATGTCTAACCATGTAACCTGGATATATTATTAGACTCGGAAAAAAACAATGACTTTAAATGCTACTTTCTGCACCATCTTTGAAATATTGTAATTATACTTATCTGTGAAAATGCTCATATGCAGAAGCATCTTTAATTAAAGTTTATCACTGTGTTATTGATACTTAATTTGTGTTTTTTTTCCAAATATGTACCGGTTTAGGGACGGACGATGTATGACATTGGAAAATACAAAATGTGGTCCAGACGTCTTTGGGATGGATAATACAACGTCTGTACTAGATTCAGTTGCAAACATCCCACTGGTTATTATCAAGAACCATACAGATTGTCACAAAATACCACAAATACGTGTTTTTTCCAGACAGACCAAAGTAAATTAGAAAGCATTGACCGAGCAATGACGAGAGGAAAATAAGGGGTGGCCAAATTAAATTATTTAAAAAAACTAAATCTGGCCAGTTTCTTGGCCGTACAGAGAAATGTGAGAGTTTGTGGTGACCTTTTAAGAAGAGAAGTTTAAAGCTTTTTCGTGTGACATTTTAAATCATAGAACACAAGGCAGCTAATAAACTTTTAAAAGGATGGGAAACTTGTTGGCAAACCTTTAAAATCATGCTGTAGAAAAATATTGAATTTCAACAGGTAAGTAACTTGTTTCGAATCCGGAACGCGACATACCAAAGTCGTAAAATGGAAGTGGTATAACTCCGTTGTTTTCGCTTAAGCCAATAGAAGGGTAGTTTCACGACTGGTTGGCACGGTACCAGGATACTGTGACTGTGGTGGTGTTCACGACATGATATACACAGTGACGGCAGCACAATATATTCTTTAAGTGGACACCGTCTCCAGATAACTGAAGTACTGTTGGTGGGACAATAAAGTCATTTAAGAAGCAAACAGAATTTCAGTTCTATTATTTACATTTACTAATTTAAGTGAACATCGCAACCACTTCCCCGAAAAACCTAGCAAACCGTATATCGTTTGAAGTTGATATACGACGGTTTACCTACAAAATTACAAATAACTGTAAAATATATTATGTCTGTTTGGGGGAAGGGGATTTGGTCATGATTTCCACATAAACTTACATGTATACTGTATTCTAATCAAAGACGATTTTCAACAAATTACCTCAGTCATTAAAGAGTAAAAATCAAGAAATTTAATCCTAAATATCATTTTTTTCCAAATCTGTAAATAAGCAGGTTTTGGGATTTCTGCTAAAACTAGATATTGACGTCACTGCGAATTGCCCGGATGATGACATAACGCGATGTCAAAAGTAATTGGTAGCGTGGGTTTCTTAGTTTAAAAATAGTTGACTGTGCAGCGTGCGTAGGTCGGAAAGGAAATGAATGTTTGTAATGACAAGTTAAGTGCTAAGTTTCACATTTCACGTACATTTAAATGTACAACATAATTAAGCACCACTTCGTAGGAAATATTCCTGTAACACTATTTTTCGGTTTTCGGAAGTAAGAGAGAGATATAATGGAGTTTTAACCTTCTAGAACCACTTTTAACACTTTAAAGCGGAACGTTGAGTGTTTAATATATTGTCTAAACCAGACAGAAAATTAAATTATTTGGGACCATATATATATATATATATATATATATATATATATATATATATATATATATATATATATATATATATATATATATATATATATATATATATATATATATATATATATATATATATATATATATATATATAACCAAAATACAAAAAACTAAATATTTACCTTTCTCATTTTTAGGCATGTATAAAACCTCTTTTTTTTGCAGATATATATTTCAAGAAATATACATTGTCAATGTACTCAGTATTAGTAATGAAGTTAAATTTATCTTTAATACCAGATGTATGTTTTTGTTGTGGTGTACAGACCAGTAATACTCATGTTGTGCAAATATTTCCAAAGTCTTTCTTGGTTTTGCTCTACTAACAACGTCTTCAAACGTCAAGCATCAGTTAATACCTTAACTGGAGGCAACGAATTAAAAAAAATGAAGAAAAACTACGAAAAACTAAATTCCTCCTTTTACAGTTCTAAATGCTCCGATTGCTCGCCGAGCTAAACGTTTTTATCACATGATTTTCCATCCAATCTATTCAATACACCCATTACCTATTTTGTTATATTACATTAGTATAATACAGCTTTTTTAATTGATATCATAATGCAGATCGTCTGATACTACTATTTCACCAAGTATTTTAGTTAAAATTTCGTAAAATCGCATATTGGCGATTAAAATCGTGTGATGAAAAGAATCTGACATTTGTTGTCATTTTACACAAACATTTTTAAAACTCGTACAGATAAAATGATAAAACCTTTGGCGCTTAAACATTTTTTATTCGAATAGATCGGTTTTGTTTTTGTAATGCTTGCTTTTAAGAAACCCATTAGGTAGTGCTAGGTTTGAACTCTGTAGAACCGGTTTAAGCACCCAAGTCGGTTTATATTGCCGGCTGACCGTTCCAAAGCGGTAACTGTCGGGTTCGCTCTTTTTGTTAAATGAATCATCACAGATTTGTTCTTACTTAAACGCTTGGCTTGCATGTAAATTCCTCTGCCCTGTGCCCTTCCAAATATTGGTAAATGTTGCAATGCTCATAGCACTTAGTCATATGTTCTAATTTGCCATACGCTCGCTTACTATCACTTTTCCTGAACTCGTTTGGTAACAGTTTGTATTAAATGATAAATCAAATTTCTTTTCTGATATAGAGAAAAAGGTCCCTTGATTGTCGTATGACGGCAAGTTGGAGAATAATTCTAGAATTTGACTCCTTTAAGTTAAAATCTTTAGAAAATATTGTGAGACTTCAAAGTTTTTCTGCACTGTTTTGCATTTTCTTACGTGTGAGTTCATATATAACTCGTGATTATTCTGTAACACTTACCGCTCGCAGCTTCGGGCATAACACTACAGTTTTAATAGATTGGCGAATATACTTAGTATGTAGTTTTGGCTGATTTGTTGTTATCGTTATGACGTCGAACTTAGAGTGTGACTTATAATCCATAAATATCCTCAAATATTTAATCGTGTGTCTGTATATGTTCTAATGGAAATCTGTACGTAGATTGCCTCAGTTATTTTGGGTTTTACTGCACATAAGTATGAACTAAAAATGGTTAAAATATGATAAATAAAAAGTCAAATCTCTCTGAAATCTCTACGCCTGCTTTTGAAGTTGTTAAAGTAATATTCGGCACATTAGCAAACCCTAAAATAGAATACATCTATCCATGTGGCGTATATTGCCAAATGATATATTACGGTTTTACTAAGCTGATGCACACCTTTGTGAAAGTGTTGTCTGTTATGCTATCTGTTGAAGTGAAAATGCGAACTATTAGATAAGCTTTAACTTATTCTCCATATGAACTGTATTATAAATTTAAGAATATATTTCAAATAAAATGTTGAGTTCAATTTTATGAGAAATGCGAAGAAATTGGTAAGTTACAGACCTGAAGAAAACGTATTCCCCAAAACAGACAAAATCACTTTTCTCTCTTTTTCTGTCGTATTAATATTTCTATAAATTCACAAAAGCACAAATGAATTCAAATGTAATTATCAAATTCCTGCTACAGATATTACTGGCAACCCCATGCGCCACATAGAAGAAGTGTATTTGTGTAACTCCGACAGCTATATAACAAAAGTTTATTACTAGCAAAGAATTGTGTAGAGCCAATGCCTTAGAATACTATCTGAACAACAAACGTCGTAATAAAGATTCCCTTGTGTTACAGTAAACAATCCTTTCTGTCACCGCGAAGAGCCGTTTGTATGTTCTTCGGTCCACTATGCTTAGTCCCCTGACATAAATCAGAAAGACCAATGTTCATTTGGTTGTCATACATTCCATGTATACAATGTATCAGTCTGTTTACGACAACTTTTTAGGTCAAATGTGTGTATGCCAAGACAAATCCTTTAGTAGACCAATCCAGCCTGTTATTCATGTCCATAAATGTGCTTAGAGATAGTTCCCACACCAGAGAATATCCCTTATCTTGGCAGCCATCTTTGATGGCAACTTCAAGGGATTTTCAGATGAATTTTATAGAAGCGTGTTTTTTCTTGTATTTTGTTTCATTTGTAGTCCAAAAATTAAAAGCTATACACCATTGGAACTCTCTTAAAATTCTTATTTTTAGAATACAATGAGTTTTAAAATTGATAAATGCACAAAGAATTAATACACATAAATACATAAAATTATTGGCTCACACTTAAACAAAAAATAACAGTGTATATTTCTTTGGTTGTATTTCTTATACCTTTAAAACTATCAAAATATAGTTTTAATATTTAAAATACTTCATAAAAGCTGTAAAATTTGATATAAAATTCAGTAAAATAGACAATTAAAAATAAATGAAAAAAAAAACAACAACAAAAAACACGCAGTGGAGAGTTTTATATAGCACGTATTTCCCGATTTTTGCCTGTATTAGCTTCTTCCTTACTTATTACAAGTACATGTAATTGCATAAAATCCACGTTTTATCCACGTTGTCTTGCAATTATGACTTGAATAAGCAGTTTTTTGTGTTATAAATAGTTTATTTCGAGAGTATATATCGATTTTCGTTTTCGCTTTCCAAAAGTTAGAGTGAACAATAGCCAGAATGTGTTAACTAATATTTAATTTAACATAAAAATGAAATATTTTTTAAAATACCACTATGTCAAAGTTCGATTCTCGGAGGTAGACTGCTTAAAGTAAAACAAACCCTGCGCAAACGACCTGAGTTTTATATTTCCTGGTTAATTCAGGTCGCACAAACATACATTTAAATCACGAATAGTCCATATATATGGAAAGGTAGAATTATATATTTATATATAAAGTACAATGTACAGTAATGTATATTGACAGATTTGATGTATCACGATTGACCCAGTGTGTCAGAAAATAGTACAAAATGCATATTGAAAACACATATACATGTGCAGCTACAATATCGTCATAGTACAAAGCAACAACTAATCAGACCGGACATACGGTGGCAAATACCATCTGCCTGCTATCGATAGTGTTTACAGACTCTGTAACAAAAATAAAATCTGAAATCCTTCACTTTATATTAATGATATTAATGATTAAATAAATAGGCCAATGTTATCGGATTATGGCGAACATTCGTTTTTTTTTGTTTCCATTTTTTTTCTAAGAGATAACGTTTTAATGTAGAGTAAATTTGATATCATAACACACTTACCTACATATGCCATGACGTCACTGTCAGACGTAACACGTTTTGCAAAACAGAAATAAAATATTATACCGGCCTGTGATAAACATTTCTAAGATTAATACGCTTTTGATGTACACGCAGTACGCACATTTTTTTTTCAGTAGACAGGAAGAAAATGGAATAACGACATAAGTAGTAAATCTCTTCACGGAAGCGTCTTTGAAAATGTTTGAGATATATAATGTACGCACGATCTTTAAACCAATCACTAAAAGCGTTGCTAAAAATGTTCGCTAATTAGTATCACTGATTTATCGCTTGTTCTGATTAACAGCTTAGTTATATAAAGTTTTATTTTTAGAACAAAACATTGGATCCTTTAACATTTTTGTGTTTCATTTTAAACTAGTAAGACATACTCCTTATTAGGATATAGTTATGCTCATATTTGTGACGTCCAGCTTATTTAAGGTCGTAAAAAAAAGAAAAAAACCTTATGTCTAGGCAGAATCAACGGCGAACTGCAGTTTACCTGAAAGAAATTTCATATGAAAGTTTTCGATCTTATCGGGACTCGATCTCAGGTGGTGAGGTGCTGAGGAGTTACAAAGTTGCGACTCAAGCCGTTCGGTCAAGGGAGTCACTATGAGAATGTATATTCTGAAAGGACATTATCACAATTTATTTGCATTTCACATTTCTTCTCTTTAAAATCTGCTTAAGTAGAAAGCAAATATTTTTCAATCCATTTATGTAATAATACGCTACTTGTTGCAAACAAAGATAATTCTACTAAAACATTCGTGTATATGTGCTTGCAAAAATATGACTTAAATATGTTTTCATTCATCTCTTCTTAAACTGTTTGAATAGTGACTCTGCAACCGCATAGTTCTGAATCTATGAACATCGGCAAGAAAGCGTCACATGCTGAAAATACAATAGATAAGACAATTAGAAAAATGGGAGAAACCCCAGCATACATGTACTTGTGCACATATAACTCTCATACGTGTCGTAGTTCTACGTCTGAATAGCTGTAATATTGCAGATTATAATACAATATTCACAAACTTACTGTCTTTTGAGTTGTGTTCTCTGAAAGCAGTAGACGTGAATGATATTGTTGATATTTAGATTTGGTCAAACATTTTTATAATTTAAGATATATATTACTTTTTAAACGAATATGAGTAATGCTTACGCATCATTTTCTAAAATAATGAAAAAATTAACCAAAAAACGCAGTTGTTAAGAAACAAACACTTCTACTACAGACTTATATATTCCATCTGGTTGTTGAGTTTTTGTTCTTTTTAGTCATAGAGACACATACTAGTTTTTAAATGTTATTACCAGTTTCATCGCTAATACTTCACACATACATGTAACAGTCCCATGAGCAACAAAGACGAAATCTATTTGTAGAGATCCGAAAACGAATAAAATAACTTTATTTATTTGTAGCGAATAGGTTATATTACAAATGTCCTACAAACACTATCAATATCTATGTAAACTTTGCTGAGTTGTTGGATTCATAATAACATAAATTTTGAAGAATTATTAACTATATTTCATAAACATTCTTATAACATTTCAGTGTAGATGTATGTGTATTTAAACGGTAATATGTACTTAGATTACCTCAGTTACTTGTATGATGGGGTTTACTACTAGTAAATACGAAAGGAAAAAATAAATAATTAATACATTTTTAGATCAGCACACTTTCTCTGGTAATTTAACAGTACTTTTTTTGGCATATTAGCAAATCCTTACTCGATGCATGTTTAAAAAATTGTTTTCTGTATACTAAAGCGTCGTTGTGAAAGTGTAAACATTTAAAGTCATGCTTATTTTCGGGATGGTCTGTATTATAAATGTTAGATGTATTTTGCAAATTAAACATTAAGTTTCCATTTTATGAGAAATGCGTCTATCCTGATAAAATACAGTTTTAAGGAAAAAAAACAACAAAAACGCTTCTCTATACAAGACAGTATCACTTTTTCTTTCTCTTTCTTTTTTTGTTATGTAAATATTATCTTAGATTCGTGTTAGCATACAATAGTTGCAAATGTAATTATTACTGTTATTGTTACTACTGCATTACTAGCAGTCCCAGGAGTCACATAGACGAAATGTATTTGTGTAACTCCGGCAACTGAATAACAAGTTTATTACTAGCAAAGAGATGTCTAGAGCAAGTTTCTTACAAACAATAAACAACAAAGTGTCATAATGAAATGAAGTTATAAAAGGAACCTTCCCCTAAGTTACAGAAAACAGGCCCTTCAGTCAATACGAGAAGGCGTTTGATTGTTCTATGGTCCATGGAACATCTATAGTAGTTATATCAACACCAGGCAATGTCCCGTCACTTAAATTGTAAGACCATTCTTTACATTTAGTTATCTTGTCATATTTCCCGTCAACAGCATCGTATTAAGGCAATTACTTCGTGTTTGCCAAGACTTATATATGGGAGAAGCCTCCGGCCAGATAGTAATGTCCATATATGAGACAAGGTTCACTGTAAAGGTAGAATGTATACTAACATAACTTATTACAAGTAATTGCCAAAAATCATGTTTTATTTGCATTTCTTGTCGTGTCTTGCAATTTTAACTTTATAACCATTATTTGTAAGTTTTATATTACAATCGGTAGAAATTTGATTTTAAGTACATGTCTTGATTGTCGCTTTTATTTTTTAGCATTTAAAGTGAACAGTTGCCAAAAAGTGTTAAAATACTTTAAGTGTTAACTCAGTAACTCAAGTTATAACTTATATTTGATTACAATAACAATGTAACACTATTTGCCATGCGACTACAGTAAAACTTTGCTGAGGGACCACCTCACTAAGTGAAGCACCTCACTAAAGGGGGCACCTTCATTTCAGACCAGAACCGTTTATTGTCCTATATTTTTCATTGTGCCCAAACCCAGAAAAGAGGACCACCTCGCTACACGGGACACTTATTTCAGAACTAATCATCGAAATTACAACTTTAACAATCCCCGCAAGAATAGACACCACTTGGTCAAGGTTGTCACCTTTCACTCTCACTGAATATGTTGTTCACACTTGGATAAGCTGATTTGTGAACTTACAAATATGTGATTTAAACCCGTTGCTTCTTGCTTATAGCAATGACTCATGGATATACATAAGTGTTATTCGTGGAAAGTAAATTAGCATGGAGCTTATGTCGACTTTAGAGAAACATCCAAAGAGTCAATGCTGAAGGCAAAACAAGTTTAAACTTACAGTATACACGTACAATAGGTTTATTGCCACGATTTGAGAAACTATTCCCGTCTACATACTTGTCTCTGAATGTATAGTCTATTAATAAAAGACATGAGCAAGCGTGATGAAAGGATTGTAATTAGGTTTACGTTATAATTACAAATTTTATACGATAATCGTGTAATCCACCTCGCTAAGAGAGATGAAATCTATTAAAACTACCAGTGGTCCTGTTAGTCAGGTTCACTGTATATAACAGTTAGATAGAATCTCGGAAGTTGACTGTTGAAGTTACGCAGTCAAACAAACAATACACAAACGACATGGATTTATATTTCCTAGTCAATTTAGTCACAACATATAAATATATGCTTAAAGCAAGAAAAGCCGTTATATATGGAAATCGTGGAATAATATATTTACTCGTATAAAGTACAAGAACATACCAGGACTTCACTGACAGTTTTGATATACAGCGACTGGAGTAGTTTGACAGAAAATCGTACATAACGCATATTAGAAACATATGCACGTGTTCAGCTACAACTTACTTTGGCAGGTACCTACCTTCTGGTACCGATAGTGTTTGAAGACTATTTTAGCGAGGAGTAAACATAAACACTTTGTTTTGACTTTGTTATGTATAAAAAAAGATTGTTTATACCTAGATCAAGGTTAACTGGTTATGACATACACGCGACTTCTGTTCCAATATTTTCCAAGATCTAATGTTTTAATGTAGAGTCAATTTGATATCATACCACATTTACCAACACACGCTATGAACAGAGACCTCACTGCCAGACGTAAAGATATATTGCAAAACAGCTAGAAAGGATTGCACGGGCCTGTGACAAATATATCAAAGGTTAATATGCTTTTACTGCATACACAGTAAGCATATTTCTTTCAATAGACAGGAAGATAAGTGAATAATGGCAGATTTGCAAAAAATGCACGTATCCTCATGGAAGATTCTTTTGAAAATTTGAGATCAATTCTGTACGCATGATCTTCCAGTCAATGACTATACGTATTGCCAATGATTCCTGGATAATTATTCTCGTGGATTTATCACTTGTCCTGCTTACTAGCCTTATTGATACAAATTATTTTTTATTATAAAATTTTGGATCAATTACCAACTATATAAAACCTTTGATATATACTGCATTTACACAAATATGACTCACGCTTATTATTTTACTAAAATTTTTTACTAATACATCTTTATATGTATGATGGGATGTTAAGAAATCAGTAACTAGAACAACAGAAATAATATTTTCCGATTTTTATTGCGCTTTCTTTTTCTTTTTACATATACTCATACTAATTGAAAGCTCGGAACGGGTTTTCAATTTCTCATAGCTACCACTGTATTGTTGACAGTTCTATAAGTCATAACAACAAACTTTATTTGTACCGATCCGAAAACTGAATAACATAAGTTTATAATCAGAAACATTTCCAAGAGCCAATGTCCTTCAAACACTGTCTTAACAACAAGCCACAATACTTACAAAATGCCATCAAAATAATTCTCACGCAAGAATCTGATGAACAGTTACATTTTACTGGATTCTTCCGTTCGGCGATTTATCAGATGGTCTGCTTACCAACTTCACTAAAATAAGGTCTCAAATTTATCATTAAAAAAAAACAAAACAAATTGCAATACGCGACGAAGCTAGCTTGTAGTATTTACGAGGGTATGTTGAAATATATTTGACGTAAAGCATTCTTCACAAAGTAAGCTTAACAGATTCTATCTGTGCAAAGTCTGCCGGTGCATTTAACATTTCCCGATGTTGCTTTATCCTTTTACTCTATCTATTAATTGGTGCGAACAGACAAAAATAAACAATCGATTCTGTTACATGTATTCTGTTATGTATACTTTGGCATCTTGCAAAATTTGGCGTTAGTTAAGATTGCTTCCATTTCTTACTATTTTGTTTAAATGGCAAATCTGAAATTTTTGCAGTATATTTGTAACCTACTTGCTTATACTGTGTCTCTGTAGGTGTATATCCGATATGCTGAAAATATATTCCTGTACATATGCGAATAATTTGGTATTCTTGAACGCCGTCATGTGAGCACCAAAAACAAAATATCATTATACAATATATGTCATAATAAAGATAATGAAGTATGTGTCACAATAAAGATTATGAAGTAGATGTCACGATGAAGATAATAAAGTGTATGTCACAATAAAGATAATGAAGTAGATGTCACAATAAAGATAATGAAGTAGATGCCACAATAAAGATAATGAAGAAGATGTCACGATAAAGATAAAAAGTGTATGTCACAATAAAGACAATGAAGAATATATCACAATAAAGATAATGAAGTAGATGTCACAATAAAGATAATGAAGTAGATGTCACGATGAAGATAATAAAGTATATGTCACAATAAATATAATGAAGTAGATGTCACAATAAAGATAATGATGAAATATGGAGGAGATCCGACATAGGAATAATCTAGTACATTCATTTTCTGACATATATAACATTTCTTGGTTTCCACTGTGGTACGTCCGAAATCTAGGTTATTGAACTATCATTGTACACTAGAAACACGTTTGCACATCTTGTCCAATGTTCAATTGAGACCAAAGTCAGACAGAAAGAATTGTTTACTGTAACAAAAGGGAATCTTTATAATGACGTTTGTTGTTCAGATAGTGCCATTTAAGAATAACCATGAAAAATGCAACTTGCGCTTGTTTTTTTCCTGAAAATGCTCTGAAAAGAAGTATGACTTGAAGCAAAAAGAAAATAATTTTGTGTAACCCAATTTCCCTGAAACGTTGTTGGATACGAAAACATATTCTATATGCGACTTTCTGCATCTATTGTTAGAAAAATGGTTATCACATTAATTTATAATGATGTAAATTTCATGCTGCTTATAAGCTTAATTTTCTTCAATTTACGAATACCACCGCATAACTGTTGCTTAAAGTATAATACTCAAAACAAAAACAAGACTGGTACCAGTTTAGGGACGATTTGTGACATGGGAGAATGTGGTCCATACGTTTATGGGTAAACAGCGATACCAAGCCCGTACTAGATCGAATAGTAAGCATCGCCGGAATTTCTATCATAGATAACAGACGTCTGATAACATAAAATACCACAAATGCGTGTTTGCTTATGCAACAAAATCTGAAATGAGATAGGTTTGGCGAATATTAAAGAAGGAAACTTGAAAGCTATAAATTGATATGCTTGACCTTCTTTTTTAAAACATGTAATCCAAGAGTTTCTGATCAATATTCCCGCAAAAACAGGTGGAATGACCTTTAATCCCTTCAACGTTTATTCTTAAACATTCCATGTAAAAATCCTGGGTTACCACGTGACACCACTAAACAATAAGTATGGGTTAAGTTTATTATTTACAACTATGAATCCATAATCCCTTCGAAACTTTGATTTTTGAGAATTGCCAATTTCGCATTGAAAACATCAAATACAATTAAACATACTGCAAATTAAACTAGAAAACAACAAAGCATATCAAAACACATTTTAGGGACAAACATTTTAGTATTACAAAAATTTAAATCAGTATAAATAAAAAAAATCACGTCAGACTGGGAGTTGGAATTTTAATCCGTACACAATTCTTATACATAGTATCGGAAATGTGTTCATGTTCTGACGGTGACAACTTCGTTGATTACCTCAGTTATGATGGGATTAACAACAAATAATTGCAAAATGAAAATAGTAAAAAATAAAAAAGATATCTTGGTCTGCTTTTAAAATTGTAAAAGTAATATTTGGCACAAAAGCAAACAATTTTAAAGTGGCTTTTATTGCAAACTGATATTGCATTTAAAATACACACATGTAGGTTTCACTAAATCGGTGTACGTTTCTGAGGAAGAGTTGTCCGTTCATGTGAACAGCTGCAGTAAAAATGTGAACTTTCTATTAAAGTCAAACTTATTTTTAGGATTTTTTCAATCAAATTTCTTGTCACGTTAATTTTTCATTGAATTTCTAAAAATACATAATGGCTTGACTGTTATAATCAATTTGATTGTTAATACTTCATTAATAGTAATGTCATGAGTCTTGTAGAACTATTTTTGTGTAACTTGGACATCCGAATTGCAAATGTTTATCTCTAGCAAAGAAAATGTTCAGAGCCAAATTCCTGCAAATACTATAAGACAACAACAAAACGTTATAATGAAGAAAAGTTAAAAGGAACCTTCACTTAAGTTACAGAAAACATTTCAGTCAACACATAGTGTCGTTCGTATGCTCTATGGTACATGGAATACCTAAGATAGATAAGTCAAGGCCAGGCAAAGTCTTCAAAAATAAATCATGTGGGATTTAAGACATTAACGTGCTGTAATCTATTTCTACTTAGACAGAATCGCGTGATTCCAAATCTATCGGTCAAAACTGTTTGACATGCCTCGCGTTAATACCTTGTAAACATAAAATGTATGTTCGGGGAACTTTGTCACTACAATAATTTTTATTTTTATTTATATGATATATGAAGACAAACATACTTAAAAAGCTTATCGGTCAACTTTATTTTGTAGTTTATATACTAGGAACGCTTTACATTTATTATAATTCATACATTTATATTATTTATATTATTTTTATAGTAGTTTTTAAAGATTTAGTCCAATGTGTTTATGTGCGGCAATATTTAAAGATGTTAAACACTATTTCCTCGCATGTCCAAAATTTTAAACACAAAGAGATACTATTTCGTGAAATCGAAAGGTAACTTTCAATAACATGAAATATGGTATTGTATTGGTTAGAAACTGGTTATACAGAAGACAATATGCTTTTCAGTAATAAAATTCCTAATTTTATTGGAGCCTCTTACAGATTATCTTCGGTTTATGCATTATGTACTCTTTTCTATTTTGCAAATAATGAGGGGTACCAGAACACTTTCACAAATCCTTTATATTTTATCCTTTGAAAAAAAAACTACATAGTTTATCTAGGTTATGTTTGTGACAACTACTTGTTATATCTTATTGATGTCAAATTTTATGGGGAGGGATGACGTTGTTAGAGTTGTTAGAACTTGTATCCCAACGCTCTTCATAAACACACACACACACACACACACACACACACACACACACACACACACACACACACACACACACACACACACACACACACACACACACACACACACACACACACACACACACACACACACACACACACACACACACACACACACACACACACACACACACACACACACACACACAAACACACACACACACACACACACACACACACACAAACACACACACACACACACACACATAACACACACACACACACAACACACACACACACAACACACACACACACACACAACACACACACACACACATACACACACACACACACAGACACAACACAAACACACACACACACACAGACACACACAGACACACACACACACACACACACACACACACACAGAGACACACACACACACACACACACACACACACACACACACACACACACACACACACACACACACACACACACACACACACACACACACACACACACACACACGTTTGCCATTTATCTAATTAGGATGGAAAGCCTGAGTGTTGTTGTAAAATGAAACAGATTAGAGACGACGACACCTGTCAACTAACATTCGAAACAAAGTACTGTGGAAAAATATGAAAATGCTATTTTCAGACCTCTTTCATCTAATACATTATAACATGATGAAAAGTGTCTTTGTATGCGACTGTCTCCACCATTTTAAATATTGTAATCACATCTTATGAACATTATGTAAACAGCAAATCGTCACAATAAAAAAATTGGTATTGTAGATAAATTTGTATATAAAATTAATAAATGTTTGGAACAGGAAATGTATTAACTGTCTGGTTTAATTTACAACGGATAAAATAGTTTCTATTGGAGTCTAAAATAAAGGTGGTTGGAATTATTAATTCCTAGTTGTACAGGGTTAATATTAAATGAAAAAGCAAAAATAATACAAACCTATTGCTTAGATGTGACTAAACGTAGTTACAACTACTGTATTTTAACTCGGAACTGCTCGATTAAGGGTCTTGCAGTTTCATGTTTTTTTTGCGGGTACGCGTAGGGCGTTGAGACTTACCAAGCTGAATAACATATAAATGGAACAGAAATGATGCACTTTGTCAAACACGTCTAAAATCTAAAGCCTATTATGATTATGATTATGAACTTATTGCTTATAACGAGTTAAAGTTAATCGTTAGAAGCACACATGTATTAATCACTGACATAAAACGAATTGATTCCCATAAAATATAAATCTATTACAAATGCAGGCTTTATTATTATTCGTGATTTACATTTAGACGTTGCTTCCCACTTCCTGATTTCCAATTAACAGTGCTTAAATCCTTGTCTTAAATACCTTGGTTTAACGTTAATATGATTCAATAAAAAGTAATTTGAGGAATGTTCATTGGGAAATCCCATATAAATTTGATACAAACATACTAAAATGCATACTGAATCGCTTAAGAGAGTTTTATCTTTAATGCGAAATTCAGGGATTATTCAGATTATACCCTCTTATCTTAAACACATGCACTTAGGAAAAAGACACATGTTATCTTTCAAGAAGAGAATTTATGTCGGTAGCAATAAGAATATATGACAAATCCTATAAGCATTGAAACATATAGCAAAATTTGAAAAAGCACACGACAAAGGTATTTACATGCATGTAAATGTAAGAACAAATCTGTGATGAATAATTTAACAAAAAGAGCTAACCGAAATGTTACTGCACTATCAGTCGGCATCAGTCGGCAACAGGCGCACTTATTTCTTTCGAGCATTTATTGCCAGTTATTTTTATCATGGTAATAAATGCCAACCTTGAATAATCGCGAATAAATTCACATTTCCCTCTAGAGCTACGAATTGAAAACTGCAAAACAAAGTCATGTATTAGCTAGCCTGCTCTGACGGTATATGTGCTTTGCCAATCTGCTTTACTTCATTCTGTCTGGAAAAAGAACGAATGTTAAAACCACAGATGGCATTTTGCTCGGGCGAACTGTTATATAGCTATAACAAGACGTTGACCAACATTACGATTTCTATTTCTTATTCACAGTATCTTCGATTTTGTCCAATGCGTGTTCACATGAACTTACGTCACTATTCTGCTTCATGCAACGACGCCCACAGTTTTCACTAGATCAATACCACGTATTCATTTAATCATGTGTTCCTTTCAGGCAAGTTTACCTAACAAACTGACTTTTGTCTTAACGTTTCTGTTTATTTTGGAAAGTCTTATGCAACTAATTCGTGTTGTGGTGTATACAGTTATAACATAAGCTGTACCCGGTAATGGTATTCTAGAGTACAGGAAAAAAATAACGAAAACAAATTTTATAACAGATAAAGGACAGTTATCAGAAAACTTCTCGATAATTCGTAAAACCAAAAGATAACTTAAACATACAATACACCAACGATTATGTATTCCCGTTCACTACTTAGATTTAGTGTTGTTGTAATAAGCATGTCGATTTTGTTGAATCGTGGTGACGTAGCCAGTGCCAATGTGTTCCAATCAGCTGATATGTACACACATTGTGCTAGAAGTTGTTTTGTAATTTCACCAAATAAATGCCGGTTTGAAATTATTCCCAGATGGCCTTGCGTCAGCATTTCTAGGTGAGGTCAGACTGCTACGCAGAGAAAAAACAAACAATTCCAAATATACGGCATGAATGAACAATAATAGAACATTTAAGGTAAAGCAAATTCAATGCTGCACTTCCAATTGAAAAGTATCAAAGTTGGGGCCAACATGCTTCAAAACTGGGGGTTGAGGGTTCGAATCCTGGTGTGGTCACCAGAAGGTTTGAGTCAAGTAACATACAAACCCTTCGTCTTGTTTCCAAATGATACTCAATAGCAAAACACTTCTTCTAAATAGGATATAACACAATATTTTGAGATTCATTGTTTCTTAAGAAGAGAAACTTTAAATTAAAATTTTAGACCACAAAAATATCCATAAATTTAATACTGGTTGGAATTTTTTCTCAAATATTGATATGCTCGTCTACATTAAAGTATACAACTCTTCTGTTATGTTTGTTTTCAAATTCTATTTATTTTCTATTACACTTGCTTACCTTAAAAGAAAATGGGCAACCTTTTGTACTTGAAAATCTTATATTTTACATGTACAACATGAATTCTAGACTTACTGTACACGGTGAATCAAAACAACGTACATGTAACTCTTTGCACACGCACACAAATTGCAGATGTATAGTACACTCATGCAACACGAACGTTTCACGCAAATAGACACATGCAACACAAACGTTGCACGCATGACATCCAAATAATTGTTCTACAAATGTGTATTGGAAACTAGTATGTACATATGTGAAATGTCATATTGTCAAATGGCCCACTGTGTTCAATGCGCCATTTAAGGATAACTACGAAAGTACATGCATTTGTCTTTTCTGAAATGCATTGAAAAATCCCACAAATAATGCCCAATATTTATGTGAACAGTGTAGTATACATGTAACACACCAATGACCATTCCAATGATTTATTTTTTAAATCATGCCGTACAACATGCGTATAACGTTCTTGTTGCATGTGTGTATGGTGCGTGCAGCGTTCGTGTTACATGTGTGTATCATGCGTGCAACGTTTGAGTTGCATGTGTCTATATGCAATGGAAAGCAAAGAGAGTTATGTATGTCCGAAAATGCATTTGCTCGAGTATTCAAATTTCAGCCTTTCCTTCATATTTCTTTATTATCTAAATTATGATATCTATTGATATTAAGTAATTGGTACTCACTTGTCGGCGTCCAAGGATACCAAACCTTATTATTATTTTCTAAAATGTTCTAGAACATATATTCAGCAAGTCAGAGACGTTTAATGCTTCTACATACATCGCTTTACCATGAGTATTTTTTCATTTGTGAATGGTTGTTTAAGCTGGCTTCGTACCGATAAGTACTTCGTATTTATAAAAGTTAGAAAAACCTAAATGTTCCTAAGGGAAGTTGGTATGGTAAATATCTGATGAATCGCCGAAAGCATTTGTCCAGAAAACAGTATATATCTCAAACTCTCTAATAAGAATATATGACAAAGTCCTATGAGCAATTCAACATAAATTTAAAAAAGGCCCAGGACAAAGGTATACACATGCGCAAGCCAAAGGTAAAAGTAAGAACAATTCTGTGATGAATCATTTAACAAAAGAGCAAATCTAATGTTTAGCACCTTGGAAAACGGTCAGTCGGCAAAAGGGAAAGACCGCGGTGCTTAAAGAAAAGCTTATTCAATTCATCATTGCAAAACACGCTCAATGATGTCAATAAAACGTGGATTTTTTCCAATATATTGTTATATGTTATGTCACTTCACACTCTACTTTATAATGAACACTTGTTCATGAGCTCACATATGGACGCGAGTATCTGGTTGAATGGTCATCCTAAAATATAAGTCTTGACATACAACAGATTAATTTGCATGTATGACAGCACAACTAAATGAAGACTGGTACAAAGGTTGTCTGTAGAGCGTGTCTGGTATTCACATATCTACATTGAATGTTCCACAGGTGATGTTACATACAAACCCTAGTTCTGTTTCTTAAGGAAGTGGTCATTTTACGATATTTCTTGATTAAGTTATTTTGCTGTTAAGAACGTCTTTTCTAGGGCACTGACTAAAGAAATGGCTTTGCTTGTGATAAAGTTATGTTTGTTGATTTGTTGTTAAGAATATCTTTGTGGGACATTGGCTAAATAAATTTCTTTGCTAATAATAAAGTTTTGCTATTAAGCTAATTTGTATGTTAAGAAGTCTTTGTAGGACATTGGCTAAAGAAACTTCTTTGCTTGTAATAAAGTCATGTTATTGAGCTGCTTTGTTGTTAAGAACGTCTTTGAAGGACATTGGCTATATACATTTCTTTGATAGTAATAAAGTTATGTTATTAAACTACTTTGTTGTTAAGACGTCTTTGCAGGTAGGACATTGTAATAAAGTTATGTTATTCAGTTGGCTGATCTATGTGCATGGAGTTCGTCTTTGTAGATCCCGGGAGTGTCGGTACTGCAGTGGTAGTGATGAAAAAGATAACGTTATTTACAATAATGGTTGGGGTTTAATGAATAAAAATAACAAGAGAGTAAAGGAAAAGTAAAAGGAAAATATAATTATGTTGTCGAAAAATCTTTGTACAAACTTCCCTTACGTATTAGAACGTGTTCAATTATTTATCAATCGAACCAAAAATGAAAAAGAAAATTGAGAAAAGCAATATATATAATTATACAGTTCAACGCCGAAAATAAGTTAGATTTAAACAGCTTTAATAAACATAGCTCGAGGAAAAATTATTAGTTGCTTATTTCATTTTAAACTGACGTAGAATGTTGGCGCGATAAGAGAGTGATGTTTCTCATTATATATATATTTCTCATTAAAGATACCATTTAAACTATTTCTCTATTGCTGACATAATAACAAAGCTCAATGGAGTCCCTTATGACGTTTATGTATTGTACACGAATGGTCCAATAGCTAATTATGTGTTTGTAAGATGTATTCATCTAAATTCCTGCAAAATTCAACTTTTTGTGATTGCTTAATGCCGATCACGTTATTATGGTCCACACACACAGACACATACAGACAGAGACACGCACAGACAGAGACACACAGACAGAGACACACAGACACAGACACAGACACAGACACACACACACACACACACACACACACACAGACACACACACACACACACACACTCACACACACACACACACACACATACACACACACACACATACACATACACACACACACAAACATACACACACACACATACACACACACATACACACACACAGACACAGACACACACACACACATACACACACACACACACGCACACACACACACACACACACACACACACACACACACACACACACACACACACACACACACACACACACACACACACACACACATTTCTGGGTAGAATCACCGGCAGTTTACTAAGAAAGCCTCCCCACATAAAAGTTCTCTACCCGCCATTGGGGTTTTCATGATATTTGACATAGTTAGCCAGGATACATAGTCCATGCCTTTTGTGCAGTGCTTGTTTTACTGCGTAACTTAATCAGACTTTTTTCTGACACTCGATTTACCTCATAAATAACGGCATTGTAGATATTGTTACATTCTTATGCGATTTTATATTTAGGCGCATTTCTTTTTACACAACACCTTGGCGACTGATCACATTAAAAACAACAACAAACAAACAAAACAAAAATCAAATTATAATTGCAAAAAGACAATATGACAAGGTCCTATGGCACTAAAAGATATATATAAGTTTAAAAATGCACAGGATAACTGTATTCACATGCCAGTCAAAGGTAAAACTTACAACAAAACTGTGACGAGGAATTTAATAAAATAGAGGCAAGTGATCCCAATAACATTTGGTATCACTTTACCCTTTACCTTTACTGTGAACCCCTGTCTATAAGCTTATACAACATGAATATACGGCTGGTCTGTTCTCACAAACAATCTGTCTTGGTATTTGAAAGTTCGCCATGCTGAAACACGTTGTCGTAAATAGAATGCTATTTATCGGAACTCTTAAGAAATATTACAATATAACAAAATGAAGACAAGTTTTAATATTTATGTCAGGGAATTATGGCTGCTGTTGACATATCTACCTTTATTGTGACATGGACTATAGAATAATCAAACGCCTCTTCTTATTGACAGCAAGGATTGCTTTCTGTAACTTAAGGGCAGTTTCCTTTTATAACTGTATATATTGGATTTATGTCGCAAAGACTTGTAAACCATTTATTTGATACACATGATATTAACATGATATTAACAAATTGATAGTCAATAGAAATAAGAAAAATGAAAACAGAATCAACGATTGTTCTTTCATTTAGATATACAGACTTCAAAACTTGTTGTGACAAATCTACGATGAAAGTGTCCAAACGCTGAGCTCGAGTAGATATCTATATTGAAGGTAAAGAATACGCATGGAAGAAAACTCTACGAAAAATACATTTTTTATTATTTTACTTCCCCTATATGACACTTAAGACATTCCTTCTACGTGACAAAAGCATGTTTCTTTTGCAGTCTTCAAATATGGAAATCATATACTCTCGTTACTTGGCACAATGACTGTTGAATGCCACATAACAACTAGCCGGAGCTTGATTTCATGTAGATGAATGTAATTAGTTAACATGTTAAAAAGATTGTGAGATTTTGAAGGCTTACAACGCTACTTAACAGATATACATTTCCTAAAGTCACAATTGTGATTGAATAAATGACATGTTAATGTCAGAGCTGTAACAATTTCCGCTCGGAGCTTAGCAACATATAACTACATTCGCTTCAATTGTTAGATTTTAGCGTATCAGATGTTTTTTAGAAATAAATCATTTGCCTATAAATGAATTGTGTGAGTGCATTAGTTGGTAAATGATCTTCTGTTTTTCAGAGCAAACGGAAATACCTTTTATAGAAGTAGGTTTCTGCAATTAATTGAGACTGGAATGAAATAAAAGTACGATATATGACAATGAAACGGAAGTGCAAACTGAAAATCTGCCATGTTACAAAACAGCTCTTAGTTCAGAATTAATGTACGCGACAATATGATTCAATCCCTTAGCTCGAATGGTGTCAGTTAACAAAAAACTTAGAAACTAGCAGGGATTAAAGAAAACACACACACCGACGCAAATGTACTCACGCAGGGACGA
Source organism: Sinonovacula constricta (assembly GCA_007844125.1). Classification (NCBI taxonomy): domain Eukaryota; kingdom Metazoa; phylum Mollusca; class Bivalvia; order Cardiida; family Solecurtidae; genus Sinonovacula; species Sinonovacula constricta. The sequence continues at coordinate 33,425,060 of CM017563.1, forward strand.
TCACAAACGCACGCGCGCAATCACACACGATAGCAGCACGCACAAACAAGGAGGCAGAAGACACACAAATACATCATTGATAACGCGTTCATAATACCATTGCTACAACTGTTGTAAATGCGATTTACCACAATTGTCGAAAATCGAACTATCAAGATCTATAAAAAACTTTGATGTGACAAAAAAAATCTTTGATGTAAAAAATATTATATATATTTCTGTTGTCCACTGAGAAAATTTTGCAGATAAAACTCTCTAAATTTTGAAATTTTTAGAAAACTTAAAGTAAAATTATTTAGAAATATGTACATGCATGAAAACGTATTCTACAGGATTCTGCACAAATAATAAATTACACAATGTAAAATATGGAATGGCAATAAGAGATACAATCATCACGTTCACACGCCATATGCTTTGCAAACTATATTTGAATAATCTCTGCTATAGTTTCCATTTAAACACAACCACGCCAACCAAGTACGATTGATATATTAGGCTTTTAATACGATTCGGTTCCCAAGATATCTTGTTAAGATTGACATGTTTTTCAAAAACATTAGAACTTTCACGTAACTTCAATTCAATAAACACGACATCTTTTCGAAGTCTATACTGACATTGTACGAGCATGTAACAAAACCTATATAATATTGACTTTGCATTTCGAAGGTGCGCTTTTGCAAAGAAACATTACAAGCATCTGGGGACGTATTTTCCATTCAGGGTTTAGTCACGCTATGAACACTTCTTCGTGTTGTAATGAATAAATGTCGAACTTGAGACGCCAGAAATAGAAATTAGACAATTAAAAACTCAGTACAAACGGAAATAAATAATATCGCGTTTTTGAAAATTTCAAAAACGAAGTTGACAGTTTTTTCTGCAATGTATTTTATTACAGCACTGCATTTTATTACCCTTAAAGTAGAACAGCAATGTACCGTCAATGTTAATTTATCTGGATTCACAATCACCAAAGAAAGTCTCACAATAAAATAGAATGGTGTTTGTGTATATGTTTTATGGAACTCTGTCCATAGATTAACTTTAAAATGACGATCCTTAATATATTTTGAAATAAACATATTTGTAGACTCCTCTTGTAACTTAACTAAGATTATTCATCGCAGAAATTTAACTTATCATTAATGTTGTACGCGTTCAATATAACGTCGCAAAAACAAAAATTGGTTTTTACCGATAAAAATACTTCTAAGGAAATTGCAAACTGAGAAAAATGCACTTGAACATGTCACGTTTATGTCGGCCTTACTGTCTAACCTCACCTTTGACCCTCTTAGAAATTATTGCAAAAGGCCATTCAGTACGCATAATCTTTTAAGAGACATGAAGATGATGGCATAATGGCATATTTTGAAAACTGGTCAATATCTTCACGGAAGCTTCTTGTGAAAAAGTATTTGAGATATATACTATACGCACGATCTGACCGGCCGCAATAGCTCAATTGGTAGAGCTTTGGCTTGCGGATCGGGAGGTCGCGGATTCAAACCCCGACCGGGACAAACCAAAAACTTTAAAGTTGGTAGTAGTGACTTCCCTCCTAACACTCGGGGCTAAGGGGACAGCAATACGCTTGACTCGTTGGTGTCAGTATAATGGACCGGCCGGGTACCTCATAAGTGCCCCTGTGCTATAATGATAGAAATGTCTCTGCACAGTACAGGCAAAAATGCCGGCAAATGCCTGTACCGACGATCTTAAATCTACCACCAATGGATTTGCCCAAATATTTTCTGGAAAATATGACATGATTACTAGTTAAATTAATGTAAGGTTTTATTATTAAAACATAATTTTGGATCCTTTACCATTTTTTTTTGTTTTTGCTTTTTATTTAAAACTAGTAAGAAATACATGTACCTATTCCTTGACAGGACGAAACCAAATGGAATCGTCTGCTAGAGTATCGATTGTTCGATTCTTTTTTGTTATAATTTACCGACATAGTTACACTCATATTTGCGTCGTCCAATTATTTGTTTCATAGGAAGAACGCAGACTTATGTATGAGTAGTACAATGTATCACCAGCGCACCAGAGTTCCTGGAAAACTTATCCATATGACAGTTCTGGACCTGACCGGGACCCGCGTGGTGAGGGACTGGCGTGTTGCAAATTAGAGACTGTAACCTCTCGACCACGGGCGCCTCTAAGCAAAAAATATATTCTGAAAGCGATTTGTCATAATTAAATCCTCACAACTTTCTTCTCTGTAAATTCTGCAAAGTATGAAGCAAATTTTAACTTTTGTTATTATAACTATTGAGATAATACGATACTTGTGATTGCATCGTCTCTTCTGTTTGTCTCGATCGTCAACTGTTAAAGTATATGTTACTTATTTGTATATATATATATATATATATATATATATATATATATATATATATATATATATATATATATATATATATATATATATATATATATATATATATATATATATATATATATATATATATCAAGAGGGTTTAATAAGCTTTAGTTATTAACAAAAAGATCACTTCGATAACAAACTTACATTTTCCATTTTTTCATGCGTTCTTTGTTTCCTTTTTCCAATAATGCACGCAATAGTTTTGTTATTCCCTGTTTCATCGCTACAACTCCATTACTGATAGTCCCAAAGGTCGCAAGGACCAAATATATATAACTAAAGTTTATTTCAGCAAAGAAAATTCCTTGAGACAATGTCCCAAAAGACATTCTTAACAACAAAGCAACATAACACAGAAATGTCATCAAAAGTACACTCCCTTAAGAAACAAACAGACAAAACAGAATGAGGCGTTTGAATGTTATATGATCTGAACCATCCAAACATAAGACAACACGAGACAAATTCTCAAGACTCACAGTAATTGCACCAGTTTTCATTTAGTTAAGGTCTCTGTTCCTAAGAATGTTCATAAATAAAATTCTCTTTACAAAAACATGTTTATGCAATTTAATTATTACATATTATTATATTATATTATATGCCAAGACGTATCCTTTGGAAAAGGTAAATAAGAAAAGGTCCTATCAAATTTACCATATATATCCAAATCTAAACTACCTCTAGACAAAGGCAAATAGGGTAAATATAAATGTGACAGAAACACACAGACGGGACATAACACACAAACAGAAAAGAAACAGTTACCGCCTTGGAACGATCAGTCGGCAAAAGGAACGACTGGCGTGCTTAAACCTGGTTTGGGAAGCGCTCCAACCTCGAACGTCCTGAAGATTTTTTTCTATGAAACAAGCAGTGTAAATACAATATCCCGTTAAAGTGAGACAACTAACAATTAGCACCTGCATCGGGAGTTAAAAAGGCCGACCAACTAGATACATGTACTTAGGTCTAAATGTGAAATTACAGAAAATCGTTCACTGTAAAAATAAAGCGTGTAAACTGGCATAACTTATTACAAGATATTGCATAAAATCCGCGTTTTGTTCTTACTTTTCGCTTGGCTTGCATGTAAAATACCTTTTTTCTGTGCCTTTTCGGAGTTTGGTATATGTTGCAATGCTCATAGGACTTTGTCATATATTCTTATTTATATTACTTCGCGTGTCTTGCAATGATGGATTATATAAGCAGCTATGCTTAGAGTGTTTGAGATTTATACTGTTCTCATCGTGGTTCAAGCAATGACTCAACACGATACAAAAATAAATTTCGCTGGATAAATACTCTCGCCAATTTATCAGATGTTCTGCATACCAACTTTAGAGATGTAAGGTCTCTAATTTATAAATTAACTTAGCGATATTTATCTTTTTTTTTTTTAAATACAAACTACAAAACAGACAGAGTCTAGTTTAAGCTATCATTTACGAGTGTCTGCCGATATTTTTTCAATGTCAAGCGATGTACCATACACACACATATATATACAAAAAGGGCGTTTGTGTATATTGCTACTTTTTCTTGAATAGCTAATCTGCAAAAGTTTGCAGTATATTTGCAGCAAAATCGTTTATTCTATATCGGCAAAAGAGTATCTCCGAGTTATAATACACAGGTATCTTTGTATCATAGCAGCCCTCTTACCATTACAAATGTATATTATAGTGCAAATTTGCCGCACAGCGTGCGTTCAACGTTCGTGTTGCATGTATATCGTTCATGCAAATTGTCCTGTGCGCGTGCCAATAGTTTTGATAGTTTACTTTGACTTATCAACAGTAACCTTACATTCGTGTTGTGTAAGTATGATCTAAAATGTTTACACAAACAAAGGTTGGCCGTTGAAAGTAATACAAGCATTCATATGGTCGAGGTACCAAGACCAACATGCACACTGTGCACAAAGGCCCGCTGATTGTCACATGCAACCACGTGAGACTTTGTTGTTTGGCTTTACATTACGATTTCACGATTTTGAAGTCACTGGTAGCATAACTACAACATTGGCAGAAGAAAAACGTAATTTTATTTGTAGGAAAGAATGCATAATCTTTGGAGTCTTGGCTCTTGCAGGATTAAGTTTTTTTGTGTGTTTTAAGAATTTGTGGTAAATTCCGCTTATTAATGTTGTAAATCTGTTGAATTTTTTTTTGTTTGTTTAATAACTCCTTTATTACAGATCAGTATAATCGGCAATAACTTCTGCACACCATTAAATGTATACGTTTCTGTTGTTCTGTCATTTGTCACAGTGAACTGATGAAAATAACGTGAAAAAAGTCACACAAATTCCAGTATAAATAGAAACATATTGAGATAAGAACTGTACTGAACACATGTCTGAACGAATCAAGAGAATAAACGAACAACTGATTTTTTTCTAATAAAAATAGGTTATAAGATTCAGAAAATAAAACAATACTTTGATTGCAACATTCCATGTTCGATGGAGATGCTTCTTGCTTTAATCTGTTATGATTATAACGACAAGCTACTACATGTATATAAAGTACCCAACTTGCAATCCCAGAGTGACAAAGGACACACTGATACATTGTCCAGCCATTTCTGGATTGACAATGATTCAACTTCTGAACTAGATCCAATGGCAAGAATTGTCAGGATTATTAGTATAAGTCATACAAATAACAGTATTGACCTCTCAGAATGCCGGTAATACGTCTTTAAACTAACGTTCTCTTTTCAGACGGAATGAAGTAAACCAGATTGGACAAAACACATATACCATGTGAGAGCCGTCCAGAATATACAGAAAAGAATGCGAATGTATTCCCGATTTTCAAGAAGATAATTTACCACTTGGTACATCTGACATTTGTGTCAATAAAATATCGCAAAGATCAACGCGTGTTGGCATGATATAAATGAAAGAAATAAAAGAAAATCACTCTTGAAAGATAGCGTCTGACATAGATCAGCTCAAATGTTGTTTTTTTCCCGTGTGCATGCATTGATATATATATATATATATATATATATATATATATATATATATATATATATATATATATATATATATATATATATATATATATATATATATATATATATATATATATATATATATATTAGACAATGAACGGTATAATCTAATCGACATTAATATTGCATCATTATCTGCATCGAAATCAGTATTTAAAACTTGTTTCCAAATAATTTGATCAATTAATATTTAATGACAATCAATTCAACAGTTTATATGTTTTTATTTTGGTGGTTATTAAGCTTTTAACGAGTAAGTATAATGCGTTAAAAGCAGAAGTTTGGTCAGCATAATAAGCTTTTGTTTATATTCGTGTTTGCAAAAAAACAACAACACAACTTCGTTTATATTTATATTTCATTTAATGTTGAACATCTCACCGCTTCTTCCGCAAAACAACAAACTACATGATACTTAATTGGGCAGATCCAAACTCTTGTAACTGTTACAACTTACAGCGTTTAAATCCACGACTAAACACCAATTATGTATTTAAGTTTATTTCTTATCCTATATTTATTCTATACATCTATGAAGCCAAAATCCCAATCGTCTTAATTTTTATACAAGATTTTAATTACTAATTTACTAAACATTAAATACAATTTTACCTAATGTAAGTTAAACCAGACAGTTAAAACGCATACACATATACACAGGCAGGCACTCACCCGCACATGCACCCGCGCGCACACACAAGCGCACACACATGCATGCACACATGCACGCAAACAAACGAACACAAGGACACACATATACAGACATCGTGGAGAAAACGTTCACAATACCCTTGCTTAAACCTTTGTAAAAAAAATATACATGTATCAGCTACTGAAAAACATGATAATTTGAAAACTTTTGCCGATCAAGCATTTTGAATTTTGTCACTATTAAAAATTGTAATGTTATAAAGATTAAGGTAAACACAAATCTATTTTACTGGGTACTACACAATCGATATGATAATTAAACAATATGAAATATTAAACGGCTGCAGGAAATTCAATGACATTATTGACACATCATTTGCTTTGCCCATTAAGTTTGATTAATTTCTGTTTTAGTTTCTATAAAACAAACTCAAAACAAATACGACTCAAAAGTCATTTCGATTAACTTGATATCTTGTTAAGATTAACAAAAATAGGTTGCAAATAAATAATCAAAACGTATCTTTAACACACGAGTTATTGTTTCGAAGGCCATACTGCATATAACGAAACTTATGTAGTGTTGACATAGCCTTTCGAACGTGCACGCTTGCAAATTAACATTGTACGTATCTGGGAACCCAATCTCTCCATTTGGGATTCAGTCACGCAATAAACACATTTTCTCTTTATAATTAGTATCGAACTTGAGAAGACAACAGAATATAATAGAAATTAGACAATTAACTAAATAGAGTTCGATGTAAATAACACCATGTGTATATTTGCGAAACGGAAATGTCTTATTTTCTGCAGTGTATAACATAAAAGCATTGTACTTTACCACCCTAGAAGAATTGCAATACACTTCGTATAAAATTACTTTGTAAATATAACAAGATTAATTTCGCAACCTCTCACAACTTCAGTTTGAATTATAGTCCATCACTTACAAAGTTGGGACAATTGTTTATATTATGAACTGGGGCCTTAAGTTATGAATAAATATATTGCCTTACTATAGTTGTTTTTAACTGATTAATTAAATCTCCTAATTCCCGAGCTTTCGCAATGAGACTCCGAATTATAAACTGGTCAACAGAGAGACAGACAGACAAATACTGTATTAACACTCATGTACATACATGTACAAAATGAGTATCTGTACAATTTGTTTTATAAATACTATGTTAAGTTCGGTCAAACAAGTGAAATTCTAGAATAGAGGTGATGTTAATGGAAGTAGGGATATTTTGTTAGTAGGGAGGTTAGTGGGGGTGGGGTGGATGGGGGACACACAGGATAATATAGTTACTAAACACAAAGGTAACATGATGACATAGCAAATGACATTGTCGTAGAATAGCTGTTACACATTTTCATTATACAACATATACTGTTAAAGAGAAAACAATAATAGACAAGAAAACCTTATAGGTGAGGTATCTCTATTTTTTGCTTATAAAATTGATAAATATTGTACGAGTCTTGCAGTAAAAGAAAGATCTTAAGGTAGTAGTTGTCAAAAGTATGGTTCGAAAAGTATGTGATATTCGTCAATTCGTATAGATAACGTCAATTATTAGCTGGTCTATGGCATTTTAATATGAATTATTAAAGATTTTCCAAAAGAGAAAAAATGCATCAAATTTAGGATCTATACTTCTATTTTAAAAATCGATTCAGTGATGATTGGCACAACAGGCAAGACCAAAAAAGACATACATTTCTCAATGTTTATGTAATTGCCAGTCGACAAACCAAATTAAAGTATCCGCAAGCTGCAGAGAGCTGATACCGTTTGGTTCACTCAATTTTTTTAATGACTCGTCACAGATTTGTTTTTACTGTTACATTTGGCTTGCATGTGAATGATAATTGTCCAATACCTTTCCGAAGTTTGGTATATGTTGCAATGCTCATAGGGCTTGGTCATATTTCCTTGTTTTCTGTAAAACGAGAACTACCACAAATAAAAAATGAGCAACGTACAATGGCACATATAATTAAATATGCATATTAATAAAACACAGTGACACATAAAGAAATATAATTACCGCCTTGGAAGGATCAGTCGGTCAGATGGCCGATTGAGATGCTGAAACCTAGTATGTGTAGCGCATAATCCTCGCACTTCCTGAAATATTTTCTTAAAGAAAAAATTATTAATAAAAATCAATTAGCCAGAAAGCTAACAGTAAACATCTATATCTGATGTTACAAAGAATACACCTTACAGACAATATAAAATGGTTGTATAAAACTTTTCATGTACAAAATAAACAATACGTACATAAGATAAAAACACAATCAAAACAATATCTAAAAAGAGAACAGTCTAAGATAAAATTATAGTTAAAGTGATGACGTATAAAAAGAAGTAAATAATGACGTCATACTACAAACAGATACTGAAAAATGTTAATAATACAGTTCCCTACAGTTCCAATATTGTAAATTGTTCCAGAGGGAAATATTTCTTTCTTAAACGCTCACACTCGAGTTTTTGGCAAATTGCTTTTTTCAAAAGTTAAACATAAAAAAACAACCATGATTAACTCTTGAAAATAGCAATTTGCCAAAATTTCGAGTGCGAGCGTTTTTAGAATATGCAACGCCGCATATATAGGACCCTGATTTATCTACCATTGTTAAATAATGAAAGCAAACACTGTCTTCATGTAGCACTTATTCCTATTGGAGACTGACCAAGCTGCCTAACCGTTCTAGGGCACGACTGGAGAGATGAAGAGACAGTATTCCAAGTGTGACTGTCACAATTGTAGTTTTAACCCACCATATTCATGTAGACTTAACCACCAGTGTGGTCATATACATTAGTTACTTAAAAACTTGAACTGAGGAGTCCATCAATGAAATACAACGTTCCCGGGTTGTTAAGAACAAAGCAAAACATTATCTGAAAATCAGAAAAGTTATAAGCACATTTTGCTTTTATTAATTTAGTAAATTTCTGTAAAATGAAGCATGGCTTTGTCCTGTTGCAAAAGTGTTGTTTTCTTTTCATTTGCTGTTATGCGACGAAGAAATTAGAATTTTCTAGTAATAAACTGCCTTTTGTTTGTAACCTTAATGCACACTTATACAAACCTTGTAAGTTGTGATAAATAAACGTCACTGGGGGAAGTATTAGGTGAATAACTATTGGTATGGCTACTTTACAATACTAAAGTAGTATAGTCGTTCTTGTCAAAGTGTTCTCTGTAAGCGGATGCACAAAACGAGTAAACTTAGGTCAAACTTAGTTTCACCGGGATGCCATGGACTGTATTAAAGAAAATATACTTATTTGATCAAGAATAATACCAGGCCAGTGAAAGGTCGCGTTAACTTATCTTTCTTTTATACAAATATGATTCATTTGGCTGTCAGAAGAAGATATACATATTTCACGCTAAATAATGACAGTTCTGCAAATAATTAGTTGAACCTTGATTCAAAAATAATTTTCTTTTACACAAATGTGAACCAATTCAAATACTTTTTATTTCTAAATCACAACGGAAACAGAAATTACGTTCTCTCTAGTATAAGGTTTTCTTTGAATAAAGAACGCACATACTGGTTACAAATGTTATGACCAGTTTTATTGTTACTCTGCATTATTGGCAATCTCAAGAGTAACATAGACGAAATATATTTGTATAAATATATGTATAAATTCGAAAACCTAATTACAGAAGTTTATTACCAGCAAAGATTGTCTAGAGGCAATGCCCCACAGGATGAAAGATTATATTTAGATATAATCAACAGCATACAAATTCCCCTGACATACAATCTTCAGACTAGTCTTCATTAAGTTGCACTGTCATTTATATATAAACTAGTATATCGTGATTGTTTGGGGCAATCGTTTGAAGTATGAGAAGAATATTAACGGATATAGCCTAAATAACTGCCTAACATCCTGGTCTTTCTTGATATCACTTGCTATGTCCTGTCATAATGAGGTGTTAAGGCATTATTCTGCTTTTAATTACATGCAATTATAAATTTATAAATCACATTGAGAAGAGAAAAGTTGCACTTCGATTACCTGTATCGGTTTCGGTTTTGCAAAAGTTTTCTTCCTTTTTGAATTTGAATTTAACATTTACTACAATCAATTTGAAAGGAAAATACGTTTTGTCTTATAGACAAACGCGTTTAACTTATATTCGATTATCAAAACAACACTAAATTGGAGAATATTTAGAAATCAAATCGAGGCTCGCAAGTTGATTGTTTATGTTACGAGATAAACATGCGAATCCTGTTCGATTGACACAACGTTCTGATGATCTCTTTCACGTAAATCTGCCTTAATTCCCAAAACACGTGATTTGGCATACATTCTTTTATTTAATTTGTTTTATATTTATATCTGGTTTATATTGACAGCTTTGATACAAATCGAGTATCACACTGTGTCAAAAATACAAAATGAATATTCGTAGGAGATATAAATGTGTAAATCAATAAACGTCAAAACGCAAGTTTAACAGCTTTTTACTCTGAGCTAACCAGGGCAGATAAAGTGATACTCATACTCTCAAAGGCAAGCAATGACATTGCAAAAAATGGAAACAATTATAACTGCATTCGTAAAGTATATAAAACGTTTATTTCCAAACCTCACTCTCCCTATAGGTCAAAATATCATGTAATAGACATACCACTTAAACAAGGTATAGGAAATATACAGCTTTTATTTTCCTGTTTTCCAAGGTTTTATATTTATTGTGGTATGTTTATTTGTTTACTTACTTAAACTTACTTACGTGCACACGCCATGTGCAAAATGATACAAACATGAAAAACCACTTTACTGGCAGTTTTAAAAAATATAAAACGTTGATTTCCAAACCTCCTTTGACTTGTTGGGGTAAACATGGCATGCCAAGATTTAATATATAATAAGCTTAAATATCAAAACAAAAACTTTACCAACATACATATACGTCGTTAGCAGAAGTAGCTCCTGTCAGCTATGACAAAAAATTGCAAAAAAACATGGAAATTATTATACTGGATGTGTTAAATATATCAAAATTTCTTAAACAATTTTTTCATCAAAGAGGATGATATTGCAACAATGACAATTTTGACAAACTGTACAGAACTTCAGTGCAGCTATTTAATACAGTGTCCGGTATAAAATGTTCGTGTGTATTTTGCGTTGTCTTTTGTGTCAACTGACATAACTTATTGCAAGACACTGCATCAAAAACATGTTTTATTGATATAACTAAGCGTGACGTTCAATGATGAATTTAAGCTGTTATGTTCAGAAAGTTTGAAACCGCTCTCATGGTTTTAAAATCAATGAGAAGATGCCAAATTAAGTTTCCCCGAACAGATACTTTAGAAAATATTCCAGATGTCCTGCACATCAATTTCACTGGTGTACATACACGTTCTCACATCTATAACTAAACTTTGAAATATTTTACATCTTTTAAACTTGAAAAGAATACTTGGGCATGCATATATACGCAAGCAGACGCACGCACACACACACACACACACACACACACACACACACACACACACACACACACACACACACACACACACACACACACACGCATGCACACGTACGTAGGCACGCACGTGTGCTCGCACGCACACACACAGGCACACTCATATATACACACATAATAATGATTATGTGTGTATCGACATATGTATCGACATATGGACATACGTAAATTGGACTGATGCTCGCATAGTTCTGTATCCTGGAACACAGTCGGCTAAGTGCTGAACAACAATGAATGTTCTAATGACGACATATGGACAGAGAACGCGACGAACATGTAATAATATTTCAGACACATTCGTAGCCATACATAAAGAAGGACGAAAATCATCAAACAAACACACAAACACATACACAAACATATTATTTTAAATGCACATGTACATAAACACATACGAACTTGCGCATGCATGTCTATGTACACCAATCGTGACAATCCACTTTTACTTACAAACATGTACAACCGCACATCACAAATACTCTAGTTCCGTTCGCATGCGTACAGCATTAATGATATTAATAAACAGTTGGATAAGACTTACAATGAGTATACTTTGATTTGAGATTTCCCAGTGTGACCCCTTCTGGCGCAGAAACTATAATTTTTCTCCCGGTCACTGAATCCCAGACTCTCCCATGGAGAAACCCGTCGATGGACAACGAAAAGCAATCGTGGCAGCCTGTAAAGCGATTGATTGACGACAATTTTTAGTGGCATTACAAATATCGGCCTGGCGTTTTATTGAAATGAGGAATTTTGAATTATTGCCCATAACTTTTGTTATTGCTATATCTAGACAAGTCTAGTTGGAGCCTAAATTGATAGCTTTCAAAGGAGGATCAATTTCAAAAGAGCGACGATATAAATGTTATAAATTCTAAAACCAGCATATTACGTGATTTAACTCTGTTTTAAACTATTACTTTATTTTTGTAATGTATATGTTTTAACATTGACTTGTTCCAAAAAAGCCGAAACTTACTTAAATATTCAAGTTCCTAATTCAAAAGAATTGTCTTACGTTTCTTGGGAATGGAATCAGTTTGATAATCATCGCGTGTTCAACACAATAGATGGTAAGTGTGATATAATGCAGGCTGTTGAAATTGGTATCCATGATCGATGGCGTTGTCTTGGACTTGCAAACAAACTGAAAGCACGCCAACAAGTATGTGAGAAGAAAATGACTCATCATTATTATCAATCTTTGGCAAATGTGTCTTCGTATAAAGATAAAGCTTATAAATTTTACCTGGTTTGTCCATTGTAGTTTCAGAAAAATAATTCAAAGTTGTCGCACTTTATAAACGTGGCACAGAATAAACGAGTGTTAACAATATAGCAAATGTGAGATAATTTTTATTTATATTTTTCTGTGTTAAATTATCTCATTAAAGTATTGTAATGCCAGCGCAATTATGGACAACTTTGGAAGAATAAAGTTTATCAAAAGTTAATAATAAACATGTGCTTTATGTGTTTTATCTTTTATTTCTTACTCAAAACAGAAATATTGCCACTATAGTGATCATCATGAAATTGTGATAGTGGCCCGTTCCTATGACAACGGGTTTTTTTTTTAAAATATCAACACATGCCAAAGTTAAACATGCTGCAGTTTTATACATAGCGCTCACAATGTTGAGCAACTTGATTTGCTGTTTTAAATAATAGTGTGCTAGTAGCGAGCTACGTTTGACATCAATCAAATGAGCTATTCGTTAATTAGACTTAACAGAAATGTCATATAAAGGAAATAATTATGGCGAGACGTAATAAAAGACGAAACAGTGCACAGCAAGGACGGATTGCGGAATTGCGGAATTGACATCACCGGACTCTTAATGTCTGTTTGGGCATGACAACTGTTTGAGGATTGACCATAGCCCTATCTCTTAGACCTTGCCCAAATGGACTTTTCGCTTAATTAATGTCTGTTGAACCACTTCACTAAATGACATCCGACTGGCAGTTTAATTGCAATTTACAACCTGTGTCTGTTAAGTCGTGTTTTCCAAAAAGAGCCAAGCAACACGTAGCGGGGTAAAATGTGAAAAATTTAAATTGTGTTTTCGTCCTTTTGACATCATCGGATGAGTTTCAAGGTGGCGGCCAAGTATATATTCTAAGCAATTCACCTTTCCGCGAGATCTAAAAATAGATATTACACATTGTGTATTAGCATGGAATTAGCCAATCACATCGCGTTGATTGACACTTTACCTGCGTTATGCTGATTCTCACTTACACATTGTCCCACAAACAATGATTTTGACAAGCGATCAGTTTAAATCTGTTTGAGCCTTTGGTTCAATTTAATAGCAACAGGGTTGTTTGTTGTTTGTGGTTTGCAAGGAATCGTACGTTGCTGTAATCGCTTCTCTGTTTGCATCTTAATTTAGCTGATTGGATGAGGCTTGTCCATTTCTGCATCGAAAGGTAAAATCTCGCTGTGGCCAGCAACAACTTTCATAATTTTGTGTCATGAATGCATCATTGGGTAAAACTGTCTTAATCTTCACCTAAATATCTCCACCACAAGCTCTTTGCAATTGGGAGATATCAAATTAAAATGTTTTCTGTAAGATAATCTGTAAGATCTGTCACTTTAAACCAGGTTGTTTGTGGGCAAGGGGGCGTGGCTTAAACTCTATTTTTAGACTCGCGGAAATGTGAATTGTTTATACTGTCATCATAATTTGATTTTAATAGTTATCTATTGAATTAATGAGCCCATTCAATTTAAATATTGCAATTGTTTTGCTTCAACATATAACGATTATGGACGTTGTTTACACGAACTGTCGAAATGGCCCTCCAATTAGTCGGCATAAAATAACATCTTCCAATATTCGGTCCCTCCATGTGCCAAAACATTTACTGACATATCAATTTCATTATATTCAGAATGTCTCATTTTAAAGTGAAACTGTTCATACTAATGTTTATAATGCATTATAATAATATTACATATTACCTGGCCATGAACACGAAAAGGTCAAGCAAGCAATGCTACAATCAACCTTATATATTGCCTGCATTTCATTCTAATGTTTATAATGCGCGCTTTATGGTAACAATGCAATATGACGAACCCTTAAAGTTCCGTACGGTTACTGTCAACATGCTTGAATGTGCATAGGATATTGGCTTTAAACATCATGTGTTCTGCTGCATACATCATATCATCTAAATTATATATGCCTTTTTGCGCTTTTCTTCCTTTAATGAACAGTGGAGAACATAACGAATGGTTACAGGTTTAATATTCTTCAAAATAAACTCTTGTTAGGCTGACAGCTACAGAATAGCTGAACTGAATATTTCAACTCTAAACACTTAACCTAATATGGCCGAAGAGTTATTTTCTTTCTTTACATTTTTTTGGTGGTGACGAGCTGAAGCGACACATACGTTATAGAAAGCTCTCTGAAATTCGCACATGGATAAAATGAACTGAAATATAAACATAGGGAAAGTGAAAATTTATGTAAGTAACTATCCCCATATAAAAGTGTTTACAGTGCAGTCTGCCTCTTTTAATAAATGCTGCTTTCGTCAATTATTGGTTTTTACGAGGAACGCATTTGAATGGAAATTGCAATACCGTTTTATTATGCTTCTTATAGAAATTGAGAATCATAAGCTCACTCGTAATTGTTAGATTCATTGAAACCTTTACATTACATTTGATATGCCCTCTATGTGCTATTTGGACGATGCTTTGTAGTGACTTCATCCTGATTTTTACCCTTTGACCAAATCCTTCATTAACGCTCAGGTAAGACAAACCGTACCTTACAGGTTACCTGGCCATAAAAGGTCAAGCAAGCAATGCTACAATCAACCATTTCTATTGCCTGCATTTTAAACCATCATTGAAAATAGTATAAGATGTTTATTAGAGCAATAAAAACAATTAAATTGCAAGTGGAAATATATTCGAACACATGATCGTTATACGTATATCTTCAAAAAGTTTTCAAAAATATAAATTTTCGCAAAACTTGGTATCTTTTTATATGTGTTATAATTTGTTTCATTTTTTCCTTTATTTGAATGAGTAACTTTATAACATGAACAGGAATGCATTCTAATGCATGAATAGCCTCCTTCTGTCTTCTGTAAAACAGATACAATAGCTGTAACCAACTTGGCTGATCCTAATTACATAAAAAGAAAAAAAAAAAAGAATGTGACTCGTTGTGTCATAACCGTTTCATACAGTGACAATTCACCCATATATATTAATATATTTGGGTTAGATTGTATACCACAGTTTTTGCAACCATTTGTTTCTTGCTAAGAGAACACTTGAAGAGATTTCACGAAAAGCTGTTTATTGGTGGCCTCTATCTATGTGAAAACTTAAGAACGACACAGCACTCTCTCCCATAACAAGCTTGCAAATGTATTTTCTATATGAGCCATGCTGCACCAAGAAACTAAGAAAATCACGTGGCCATAAATTTTTATGACGGCTTAAATATTATCATCGGGACACTTCGCGTTTACGTCGATATCTAATTAAAGCAGAAATCACCATTTAAAGATTTTGAAAGACGTCTTAGTTTCCGACATTGAAATTTAGTAAATGCATATGCGTGATTAAAGCTGATTTTTTTGTGACGTGTAAAGTTTTCATAAAAAGACAAAAGGCATATTAAAACAAATTAATCGGCTTCGCTCGCTGTGCATTGTATATATACTACATATACGTTTGTTTATAAATAAGGTCATAGAGTCTCCATCTGATAATGGTTGGAGGGTCGTCGGTTTTGAATAGCAAACCCATGACAATGTGTTTGTTAGTGGTGTATAGACAAGACTACTAAATACACATTCTGTTTCATTAGCAAAACTAACACGACTTAACAAAATTGAATTGCTATTGTATCGCGAAAGATAATGGCAATTTATTAAAAACAGATCGCATGACCACGTGACATTGGCCACAAATGGGTCGTTTCCTATCGTTTTATCCCAGAAAGGACGATAATGTGAGTATCATGTATTTTTCGTCTGTACAAAGTATAACAACGTACGTAATGAGTATCTTCTGCCTTGGTATGTTGGTGAAATAAATGCTGAAGCATTTTATTTTCTTCTAAGCATTGATAATTGTGATACTATAAGATAAATATCTAACTATGTATATAATTAGTTAAATGCCACAAACTAACAATGATTTATAAACAATTAAATCCTTTTTTCTCTCAAATGTCCACATTAAATAATTAAATAAGCTTTGTTTTAACATTATGTCACAAGCAACGCATGGTTAACCATTATTTGAGATGGAAAACAATATGAGAATAATGTTCTATATATAGTTGTATTAAATTTCTGTATAATAAATAATACTTATTAACTATTGTTTATATTATAGCAGAACAGCGTAAATGTATCTCATATTTATATCTATGGACAACAACGATCATTAAGAGATCAAAATCTTTAAGTTCAACGTGTAAGTCAATAAGGTTGTGAGTTTTTCCAAAATCTGCGACTTGTATATTTCTCTATTATGCTTGATGTTCTAAAAGCTATTAACAGTTTGATAAATGTATGGTTAATAAAATAGTTGCTTAAATTATATAATTTTATTATCCTCTTTCAGTTTGTGATATAAAGTGTTACTACAGTTCTGACATATAAATGGCTGCCCCTTTTGTACTGGGGCAAAATACATTTAATCTGCGTTGTGATTTTAATTAAGTATGCCTGTGCACATGCACGAATGCATATAAATATAAATTCTCTGAAAATCTAACTAGTTTTAGTTAATAGCTTAATTGCAAGCTAAATTTATTATCTAGGCGCTTGCTATAAGCGAATAAGCTATTTAATTGGGTTTATAGTTAGATAACTAAGTACCCCAAAGCACGATGTAATATAAATGGATATTATTTAAAGTTTAAACAACAGTGTGGTCGGAGGCTATGTGAGTCCCAGTTTAGAGACAGTTGTCAGACAGTACAAATATAAGATATAAGATAATTTCAAGAAGTGACTCTGCACAGTCCTGACATATTCATGACAGCCCTTGGAGTACGAGAACAGTAAAATTCCATTCATTCTACAAGTCATTCTGCTACAACAAGACCAGATTAATAAACACAATTATATTCACGAGCAGATAGTAAAGATACATAAATGTGTATATAATGACTTTGCAAATGTCTCAATTTGACAAAATAATTAAATTCAAAAAGAGGACAGTCTTACTTTATCTTTCAGAAGACCTGCAAATCTCGTTATACATGTATGGAATCTGGTTAAAAACGGAAGTCTGTATTTTAGAGTTTTTCTTTTTTTTACGGTTACAAATTTGCTCTTGTGAGACCGTTACACAGCCTGCCAGTTGATTTATTCTTTTATATGCGGTCTAGAAAAAATGTTTCCTCGACATGTACCTTAAAAAAATTCTACAGAATAACATTTATTGGCTGATTTTATGTATTGTAAATCCTGTTTACTGTTTAGTTCATGTTAGATACATGATAAAAATATGTAAAAAATAATTTCAAAATAAAAAAATGTTGACATTGAAATTGACAAGTGAATACATCCGGCTATTCGCCATTTTATATAAAAATGTCTGAATTAACATTGCGACTGCGACAAGTTGAATAAAATTGTTAATATATTTATTGTAAAGCCTTTGTCTGGTTTGTTTTTCCATTTAAGATAACTCTCTGCCATTTACAACAGAAAGACAAGATTAGCTTCATGTTAAACTAAATTATCTACTCGACTCTCTGTATATTCTGCAATCTATGGTTTAGCAACCTGTAGTTGTTAAGTCTACTTTATAAATCTTACTGATTCTGAAAATATTTTACTTATTAAAATTTGTGGAGTAATGGTATATCACTTCGTATGCAAAGTCTGGTTCAAGGAAAACTAACCTAAACTTCACTCAAAGCGTATTGAAGACATTTATACTAGCACAACAAGAACAACACAACAGCATGAATAAAAAATGGTGTTTACTGAAAACTAGAATCAACTCTAGAGTTACTGCAAACATAAACATACTAATACTCATTCTACATGTACTCATTCTATGTGTATAAATGTCCATTAAGGTTTACAAGTTATGCAGCGTCGAAGAAATAATTAGACAAATAGATGAATGAATAAATAAAGAAAGAAAGAAAATAAATAAATAAACAAAATAAATAAATAAATTAAAAAACCCATAATTTACATAAATAAATAAATAACATTATATATATATTATATTATAATAACAGTATATATATATATATATATATATATATATATATATATATATATATTTCCTAAATGAATGTATATAGAATCGTTTTGCTTTTAAGATCGAACAAATAATCTCTTACATGTACCTACCATACATATTGATGTCAAGAAGCTAGCATCGACTTCAGGTGCTTTAACATAAGGAAACCAAGAGAAAATAAGACACAGTTTCTGTGTCACTGATTGTCATTAACTGCAACTCAAACGTTCCTTAATGACACAATTCAGCTTTATTTATTCAGAGCAAACGACTCTATACTTGTTGAAGAAATATATAAGTTAAAATGTGACTTTTAATATAACTAATGCGCCCTTATATTGTTTTTTTTTCCAAAGAAAATGGAAGAAACTATGTAAAGATATAAAAAGTAATATAACTTTACAAATTAATGAACAACAAGTACTATTGAGTACAGAGCAGGCCTTTCGAATATTATAGATAATCTGTCAACGTGTTCTAGCTGTAGACAATGAGTGTTCAGTACTCCAATAACTGTAGATTATATAGTTTCAGACAGATCTTTAGACTCTAAGATGATATGTACCATAAAACTGTGATATTGTACAAGTGGTTTGTTTTTTCTATTCAGCCAAATATTCTAGAAAAACGCGATGTAATATGATGTCCGTTAATAACTCATCATGTCAAAGGTTTAACACTCAAATATCAATGGCGACGATCGTTTCGGCATATACAACATTATGATGTAAACCATACATAGGTTAAGTGAATCACGATTATTAATTTATCTAGTGAAATAACATCTGATTGACATTTTGCCTATTGATAATTGCTTTGATTACAGATCATAAATATATTGCGTTAAGCTGCCAAATGATTCAAAGAAAAAAAAACTTCTATTTTTACTTATGATATTGAATTGAAGATCGTATCTTTACAATGAAATGGCTTTTTTTAAGTAAGGCATGGCTAGTCATTCGTTAACATTTACTAGGTTTATAGTGAAAAAATATTCATGCCTATCCTTGTGGCAAGTTTTTAGGGAACATAACATACATAATTATGATGAAATACGAAAACAATGTTTCAGAATTGTGCTTTTGTTGCTTCAATGTAAAAAAACAACCCACTTCTCTTTCGACATATAAAAAGACTAGGGCTTAGATAAAAAAAGAAATCTAGACATATAATCAGCCAAAGTTCTATCCTGTCTTTGTGGTAAGACATGGCTATTCTTAATGAACATAAGCTTGTATTTTTTTGAGTTTATTGTGAAGTATTCATTTACGCTTATTCTGGTGGCAAGTATTTAGGCAGCACAACAATAATGTTTCAAAAGTATACATGTGTCAGTGCAATGTATCTGGAAAATAACAACAACGAGGCAATTCTCTTTCAAGATTTAAAAAATGGCGGGATGTAAGATAAAGAGAGCTGTGCAGGCAATAAAAATGGTGTTGTGATATCATAGAAATGCACACATAAATAACCAACTATTAATCTAATATTTCTTTACTTAGTTCAAGGTTATTTTCCAAATGCATTCCGCATTAAGTACGTGCCGATCAGATAATGTTTGCAAATCTTTATTTATGGAATAATCTTGTATGCACTCTGCTTACGTTTCCTTAGTTGTTCGTACATACATCACATTTATAGACTATGGCGATGAAATGGCCATCCTATTTCTCCCTTGATCTTTTCTCGTGAGAAATTCAACAGACAACATCAGTGAGAGAGAGAAAGACAGATATATATATATATATATATATATATATATATATAGATAGATAGATAGATAGATAGATAGATAGATTGATAGATAGATAGATAGATAGATAGATAGATAGATAGATAGATAGATAGATAGAGAGAGAGAGATAAATATCTATATATATATATATATATATATATATATATATATAAATATATATATATATATATATATATATATATCTATATATATATATATATATATATATATATATATATATATATATATATATATCTATATATATAGATAGATAGATAGATAGATAGATAGATAGATAGATAGATTGATAGATAGATAGATAGATAGATAGATAGATAGATAGATAGATAGATAGATAGATAGATAGATAGATAGATAGATAGAGATAGATATACATATAGATATATATATATATATATATATATATATATATATATATATATATATATATATTTGCCCCACAAAGAGGAAGCAAACTGGTGTTTTGTGTTTTGCCCAATTTACTGACTGTAATGTAATATGATTTAACTGGCATGTTGTTGACAAATTTTGTTGACATCCCATATTTATATTGACATGTTTATTGATTGCGGATTACTAGTCATGTTTCTTCTTATAGAAAATATAGTATTATGTTTTCTTCAACCCACACATTTTCTTCTATCTCTTATGACATTAATAATTTACGTTCACGTGACAAACCTACTAAGTCCATGACAAAAAACTCATATATACAGATAAAAGGAGTCTTGTACTGACTTATTGTTATGTCCTTGTAGAATCTGATCTGAAACATCATATCTTTTATTTCTAGTGCAGTGGTTATAACTTGAAGGTTCCAACATTTAGAATAAAGTTGGGGTATATATAATATTTCTTGTCAAGGTATATACTGTCCTCTACATCTTCAGCATTAAAAACAATAATGTTCAGATGACAAGCCAACGAAACCTTGACTTGAAACTCCAGTATTAAAATAACTGTTGCCATGTTCTAATGTTTTGATCTGCTTTGAATAGCTAGTATGATAACTTATCTTCCGTTTTTGGAGGTGGTACACAAACTTGTGTCGTGTTATATACTGCGCTGAATATGCTCTTATTCTCATGATAATTCTTTTTAAATCTACGAGGCAGCATACACTATAACTGGATAAACCGCGCTGATTATTTCAAGAAAGAAATGTTTGTCGTGTCTGCAGTTTTACTTTGATCCAAATGCATCATGTGCGAAATTAAAATAGAAAGATTCTCATTTGAAAAATAAAAAAGCAACAACATGAAATTGTCTATATTTCAATCCTTGTTTCATAATTATGTTTCTGTTTTATAAAAATAGAAAACATTATATATAAATAAATAAATAAATAAATAAATAAATAAATAAATGATAAGTTTTTTTCTAAATTTAATAAAACCGTATCAGCCAGATTTAACTTTAATGGCGTGTCATTGCGGCACACTCATCATGTCATAAATATGTTTAAAATGCATCCATGTTCAATGTCCTGCTTTGTCGTACTCACAAATGTTTGTTTATTGGGTTTATTATCTCACCAACAGTATTTCGGTTATCTGGAGACGGTGTCCACTTGAAGCAGATGTAGTGCTGCCTTCACTGTGTATAGCATGCCGTAAACACCTGGCATGATACCACACCCAGTCACATTATCCTGACACCGGGCCACCCAGTCGTGGAACTACTTATATTTGCTTGAGCGTTAACAAAGAAGCTATACCTAATATATCAGTTTAACTACTTTGGTATGTCACGGCCCAGGATCGATCCCGGGGCCTCTCGTACCTGGATCAGACGCTATATCGATTGTGCTACCAGGTCCAGTCTAACAAATGTAAATATGTGTGTGATTGACGCATTACACAAATCATGACACGATTTACATATAAAGGGCTGTTGGAAAATGTCACTTTTACGCCTAACAATTTCATATTTTGTACCAAAGCAAAAATCATTAACTAAACAATATATTATATATCATCATATATATACCTTTATATATATATATATATATATATATATATATATATATATATATATATATATATGATGACCGGTCAGACTATAAACTAGACAATAAGAACATTAATTTTTCCTTGCAAAAGCAACATTGTCAATAATACAAAAAATAAAAACAAAAAAATTGACACATACAAATAATAAATAAATAGATAAATAAATAAAACTTTTGTTTTGTTTTTTTTGCACGGCGTTTGCATGCATATTGTCATACGTACATTTTGACCGCCTACGTAAAAAGAAACGATTGGTAACATAAACATATTTAAGAGAACGTGAACTATATCTGGTATAGTTTTAAAAAATATATTTAATATAGCAGCAAAATGTAATAAGATCCTTTCGGTCACATCTGCGATTCTGATTTTTCTTATCTTTGAAAATAATTTGCTACACATAAAAAGACTCGGGTAATGAACGATAAGAGTTTTAACGGCAAATCTACTTAGTTGTCGGTAGAATATGACAGGAACCTCCTGGAAATTCTCAAAGAACATGTCAGTGATGACATTTGGTGCATGACTTATCATATTTACCACGAAACAATATTATATTTTCTATCTGGATTTCATTCTGAAAAAAGGGTAATAGAAATTACCTTGTCTTGAGACGTTTTATCCAGGGAAAGTTTTTCACGAAATGGGCCAATTTTTGTCAGTAGCTGTATATCTGGGTTGCACTTTTTTTGAAAATTGATACAACAAAGACTTTACAAAGCTACTCTTATTAATTTATGCAATTAGATAACACATACTATATTCAATTTCTTAATATTTAGATGAATGAAAATGTGCATTAATGTTTCATTCTAGTACACTTTTTGTCTTTATTGCACATGTTAGTTATAATTTGAGGAACAAAGGATATGCTAAATATAACTTCTCTGAAATTCTGACCATGAAGAATGATAATTGAATAAAGTATGAAAGAAGGCGAATGCCTGTGAATTCAAATTTAGAGAAAGTATTTGCTGATTCGTTTCAACATATGCCATCTAAGATTCTTTTAGCATTCAATCAGCGTGTATTCATTGTTTAGTCCGAGTTCATTCACTTTTTTCTGGGTTAAAAATATTTTAATAAAACAATACATTTTTCTTCGATATAAGTCGCTACCTTGTAATAAGGATCAGCACCATAGGATGGTCAGTGCTTATACCAAATTATTTATAGTCAACCATTTTTGTGCAGTTGTTCAAATCGAAATAATACCATATTTTTACCACTATGGGGACATTATTTTTCAATGACGTCACCTCTTTCGTCATAACTTATAGAAAATATCAGCGCTTGGACATTTTGTATTCAAATAGATCGTTTTTCTTCTCATTGCTTGCTTTTGAGAAACTCGTCAGGAAGTGCGAGGTTAGAGCTCTGTAAAACCGGTTTAAGAACCCCAGTCGGTCTATATTGCCGACTGACTGTTCCAAGGTGGTAACTGTCGGGTTTGCTCTTTTCGTTAAATGACTCATCACAAATTTGTTCTTACTTTTCGCTTGGCTTGCATGTTAAATACCTTTGTTCTGTGCCTTTTCGGAGTTTGGTATATGTTGCAATGCTCATAGGAATTTGTCATATGTTCTTATTGCTTATGCCTTTTTCATATACGTGTATTAACAAAAGACAAACGAAACCATTCAGGTCGTTTTGGGGACATTTACCTTTTAGATGGTGTTATGAATAGCTCACTTGACATTAACTGTGGAACAAGAAACAGCTGCATTACCGTCGAACAGCTGTGGTTTGGGATTATTTATCAATGATATCAATTTCATATTTAATGCAGATTGTGTGTTTATGTTCAATATCTTTCGGTGAATATCTCCATTGACAACGTCTATATTTAAATAGATGGCATATCAACATGAGAGACTATTTTAAATTAAGTTTGTGAACTACAATTAACGTAATGATGATTTACCTCGTGAAACATCCTATGGTATTTATATATCTCAAATTATAGGTTTTTGCAAGAGTATATACTTAATTTAAGGAATAAAATGCTAAAGGATTCTTACAATTAGGCTTAAGCTTTCAGAAACTGTGGAGGGTTTTATCAAAATTGACGACGTAATGATTTTATTGCTTTAAAAATTAATATCAGTATATAAAAACACTTATGAAACAAGACATAAGCCTTCCTGCATGTTATTGAAATGTTTTATATAAGATAAACACAATCAGAGGTCTTATAAACCTTTGCCCCACCATTCAGTCTAGTTTCTTTACAAAACTGATCAGACTGGAGGTTACAACCCGTGCTTAAAATTTACGCTATTACAGCCAAGAACTTATCTTTCTAAATACCAACCGATTGATCTACACATTGTTAAAACTGCATGACCTCAAGCCAAAATTTGGACACCCACTGTTTGAATTATATCTCTCTAACAACTTGCCCTCTATGGGTGAGGTACTTACGCAGTCTACAGTATGTACAAGAAAAGTCGTTGATGCGGAGTATCAAAGGCGACGCAAAAAGTGGAAGAGTTTAATATATTAAAGGAACAAGTAAGCAAGTAACAAAGACGTTTGAAACGTTATGGTTTTTATTTGAAGGTTTTCAGTATACTATAAACCTCGAGAAAAGGTATGTATAACTTATATTCCTAAGATCATAGAATGGTTTTAAACAAAATAAAAAGCAATATCCGACGCCATTCGGTAGGTTTTCAGATGTTACATATGTAGATGTTACATATGTAGATGTTACTTATGTAGAAAAAATTGCAAAATTATCATAATAAGCTATAAAACTAAAGTGTACAAGCAGAAAGTGCACATGTGCAGCATTTTCACATTACACAAATAAGTATTGTTAGAATAGTATGTTTCTCGAACGTAGAATGTCTTTTCTTTCTCAGTACTAGTATGTCATTGTTTATTTTCAAAGTTATTTTGAAAGTTACAGACACACATAAATAAATAAATGTTATAAATAAATAAATAAATAACATAGAACGCCGTTTACCGAATTTTAACCCGTATTTTTCAGGTTTAGAAAGTCCGCAAAACAAATTGTCCCCATGTGCACATTTCAGTGAGCATTCCATATATAGCTCCAGCACGTCGCCAATAACTCTAGTTCCAAGGTCGTACCTGTTTTTTCTTCTATGTGTGTCATATATCGTCTTAGTGGTTTGTAATTTTTATATTAATTTATGTTTGTATGTTTGCCTTTGTCTATTGGCAGTTAAAATTTTAATATAATTATCTAGTTATTCTCAGACATTTTTTCAAATTTTCATATTAGTAAGGTACACCGTTATGTGTTCTTTCTGTCTTATATAATATTGACAGAATGGTGTCGAATTTGCTGTTTTCTTACTTAATATTGACATAATGGTACATAATTTTGCTGTTTTCTTACCTAATATTGACATAATAGTACTGATTTTGCTGTTTTCTTACCTAATATTGACATTATAGTACCGATTTTGCTGTTTTGTGTACATTACTTCAACTGAGATACTTTAATGAACATAGTTTCTATGGGAAAATGTTTTCCGTCAACATATTATTGTCATTTATCTACTGTTGCTTTTGTTACCAACATTCTCTACAAATATTTAATCTTATGAAATATATTGGACATAATTTCACCGATTTGACAATTAACACTCATACTTACTTAAGCAATTTTAAGAGTAGTTCTACTACTGGTTAGTCCGTTGTCATAACAACGCGCCGAGTTTTGCAATTTTTATGTGACAACGAAATGCTACTCACAGTAAATTCACTATTATATCTGCGTTCAATGGACATTGTTTGCAGTTAAGAGAAACACTATTGATGGAACGAAAAACCAACCAAACAATCAATTATCTTAGTAAACAACCAACGAAACAACAAAACAATCAATTACTTGTTCGATAATTAAACAGGGTTTGTTGGCAGGATAAAGCTGTCTAAATATTCATCCTTAAAGCTTCTTTTGAATGAATCACGACTATGCAGAGTGAATGCAAATATCATTAGATTAAATATGCAATTAAATTTCAAGAAGTTACTTGCATTAATGGGTTTAGACAAATTTATTTTCGGAGAAGGCGAATGCAAATTTAATAGGATATGTAAAGTACAAAATAAGAAAATGCAATTTATAATACTTAGATTGAATGGAAATGTTTTACAATCTAATTTATGAGGACAAAGACCTTAATAAATAAAGTGCATTTATAAAATAAATAAAGATCATAATTATGAAGTTTAAATTTTTTATTTAAACAAATCGTTAAACCTGCTTACTCGTTTAATGCACGTGTCTCAGCTACATATATTGTCAATGTACATGTAATTAATATAGACGGTTCACTAATTATAAATGTCCATAATAGATAAACATAACAACTAAAAGCCACGTTGTTTGATGTCATTTCGTTCAATAAAAATAAACACAACAATTGACATCAGAATGATTACCAGGCAATAAACATATTTTTCTAAAACAACATTTACAGCTCTGAATTTGTAATCAGATATAGAAAAAAGTAAAATATGACAAGGTCGTATGAGTACCAGATTATATATTACAAATTTGAAACCTTGAACACAGGTGTATGATAAGAGTTACATGCAAACGTGAAGTTTGCAAAGTGGAAGTATTCTTACTTACTAAACATAAGTTCTTGTTTGACAAATAAATATTGAAGCAAAATTGTATACAAATTTGATAATTCTAAATGGTGGTGTATATTCGATTCAAGACTAAACCATTTTTTCATAAAATTGAGTAGGAAGGGTAACAAACCAAACAGTATATGTACTGAATAGTGACTGTCACACTTGTTACATGTACACATGTTATTGCTGAACTGGGTCTGGTCATCAAGTATAACATGATGACTCTTTATCTCCATGTCCCCTTAACATTTTCTAAGACCATTTAAGCCTCTGTGTTCAGCGGGATAAGTAATCCATTAAGTAACCAGTGGGACCACAAACATGTTGATAGACATCAAATAGAAACTTTCATTTTCAATACCTTCACACGTTGCATAGTGTAGACTCTTCAAAACTTTGTTCACATGTTTTAGCTAGCACGTACATACAAATAAAATTAGAAAGAACGCGTTACTACTGACTGTTTAAATCTATGAAAATGTTAAAAGTAAATATAAGTTTTATGTTTGATTCATGTCAGTGGGGAGGACATGAATCTATGTCATGCATGACGTAATTTCTGACGTCATTAGAAATCGGTTGGTCATAGTTGTCTGGAACTATATTCACTACCCTCTCTAACAATAGTCGTTCAATGTCGGCAGCGGTACATCGACCGAACGTCTTGTCCCATAGTTTACCACCGCCTGAAATTAACAAGCCATGTAAACAATCATTTAGACGTCAGTTTAAAAAAATATATACATGACCTGAAAACTTAAATTCAACAAGACGTATGTTAAGTCATATCATAAAAACCATGTCACAAAACATGTTTACTTTTGAACTGTTTATTTATTTAAAACAGTTAATTCTCCTATGTAAGTTTAAACCCCATAAAAATAAAAGACAGGATGAGACGGAAAGGAGCTGAGAGAAACAAATAGAGATGGAGCGACAGAGAAAGAGAGAAAGTGACAAATAGAGAGACATTGAAAGGGAGTCGTGGACAAAATCAAAACATCAAACCTGACACAGTTGGGCCTTTCAAGCAGATATGGTAGCATATTATAAATAACTAATGTATTCGAGCCGATCACTGATATATTTCTTTCAAATAATTCCAAATTAAAATTGACCGATTGATACTAAAGCTCGTAATAATATCGTAATGTATTATTACCTGATGTGAAAGGAGAACGTGTTTAATATGGTATAAATAGCATTGTAATTAAAACACACAATTCATTCTTAATTTTATATTGTTTGTTGTAAATTAAAAATGGCCAAGAAAGTTCATACATGATCTTTGAAGTGTATGATATCACTGTAATTCTTTTTTTTTATTTTGCGATTTATTAAATATCTAAGGAATACTTTTGTTTATTTTCAAAATTTACTAAACCGTCTATATCAAACGTGACCAAAATAAACGTATTTAATTCTTTATCAAAGGCAATGTAATTTAAAAACGTCACTGGAACTCAGAAATAAATTATTTCGATTAAGTTAAATGTGCTACAATATCAACCGCTCGAAATGAAACAGTAATGAAATCTTTGATGTGGAGACGTTTAGTTATAAATCTCTGTGAGCTTGATACACGCGGATCAGAACTTTATATATACACACTTTGAAGTTGGTAGTTTATTACGATAATTAAAACGACTTATGATTGGTATTAGTGAAAGAAACAGGCGAAAATCAAAACACATATATGTATAGCAGTTGACGACAGTGCGTAAGATGCAGATTAAAAGACAAACATGCATCAACTACGCTTTATCTTAAGACTGTTTTGTTGTTTTTTTACGGATGGCGTGTACATGTAACAGCATTCTAATTTTCACTTAAACCGGCCGCAATAGCTCAGGTGGTAGAGCGTCGGCTTGCGGATCGGGAGGTCGTGGGTTCAAACCCCGGCCGGGTCAAACCAGAGACTTTAAAGTTGGTAGTAGTGGCTTCCCTCCTAACGCTCGGGGCTAAGAGGACAGCATTACACCCGACTCGTCGGTGTCTGTATAATGGACCGGCCGGGTTCAGTCCCTGGGCACCTCATAAGTGCCCCCGTGCTATAATTATAGAAATGTCGCCGTACAGTATCGGCAAAAATGCCGGCAAATCCCAATCCCAATTTTCGCTTATATTTAGTAGCAGTAGGAGTAAGCCATTTTAGGTTATAACAAAATGTACTATAAAACTATGAACTATAAACAAACTTAACTGCAAGCAAAATGAAAAACTAACCTTGTAGTAAAGATGCTGTAAAACCGCTGTATCCGAGCCTACTGGTCAGTGGAGTAGATTCGTGTGTTTTTAGAAGATGGATCAAACTACTGTCATCAGGGTTTACAGAGACAGTCCATACGGGGTCTGGCCTGCCGGAAAACACGTGCAGCTCAATCCGAAGTTGCTGGCTGGCTGCTAAGAAAATTGTATAAACTGTATTTCTATCACTTAGACTAAAGACAACAGGAAAGATGTAAAGACTCGCGTTCATCTGTTTATTCTTTCTGAATTCGGTAAATAGTACAGCAGAAAAACATTACACACACACACACACACACACACACACACACACACACACACACAGACACACACACACACACACACACACACACACACACACACACACACATACACACACACACGTAACAACAACAACAAGAACAACCAACAACCAACAACAACCATCTCAGGCAGACTATAATTCCATTACGTAGCTATTCTTTCCATCATTCGTCTTTCTGAGATCAGTAGTTATCTTTGTCGGTGTTAACATAACAGATATCTAGACAGTCTTATGATCAATGTATATTCCGGATAAAGCTTTCAGTACTCTGTGGTCAAAAATGGTGAAATGTAGACAGGAACTACTATTCCGAATGATGACAACCCACACGGAACATAAGTAGATCTTAAGACGACTCCTTAAGCAGCTCATTGTATATTATAGTTAGTTGTCTCACTTTGACGGAAGAGATTTACTTTCACTGTTTGTCTGAAAGAATGCCTGT
This sequence comes from Sinonovacula constricta, assembly GCA_007844125.1. Taxonomy (NCBI): domain Eukaryota; kingdom Metazoa; phylum Mollusca; class Bivalvia; order Cardiida; family Solecurtidae; genus Sinonovacula; species Sinonovacula constricta. The sequence continues at coordinate 33,455,342 of CM017563.1, forward strand.
GTCAATTAGCTTTTCTTGCACCAAATTCTATTTTTGTGGACTAACCGTTTTCACGCGGTGATTGTTTTTCCTTTCCATCTCTCTCGTCCCAGTCTCTTTTTCCCAGTTAACCGTTTTCACGCGGTGATTGTTTTTCCTTTCCATCTCTCTCGTCCCAGTCTCCTTTTCCCATTTAACATGTTGTACTGACGTCTCACATTCTAAGATTGTAATTCCCATATGGCCTTGTCATATTCCCATATGGCCTTGTCATATTCCCATATGGCCTTGTCATATTCCCATATGACCTTGTCATATTTTCATCTTTCAGCGTAGATCAACGAATATTATGAGACCAGCTTAATATAAGTGAAACGCACCCAGGTCAATAACTAGTTGATCGGTAGAAAAAAGTGCATACACGTAGTTGTATTAGATGGAGGATGAACACATCATATACGGTGAGATCTGTAAACAGTGTGTGTGTGTATGTGTGTGTGTGTGTGTGTGTGGGGGGGGGGGGGGGTGTCTGTTTGCTAATAACAAATGAAATGAAACTACTTCTTACATGCTGCTGTCAAAGCAAAGTATAATCCGAATACACTAAGAATAACACTTTTGTCAAACATCCCCATTTTGCAAACGTTACACCTATATCAAAAAGACACAGTCGTGACACTGATAATTATCAGGTAGGCTATTACAGATAACAACGATAAGACGAAAGATACTGTGTTGTTTGTTTTGTATTCATTTTCTTGCAGCACACTAGGTAGAGCTTCGGCTGTATGGAAGACCCTAGGTTAGGTCACAGATCGCAACATACCAAATTCGGCGAAAATGGAAACCTCTATTGCTATTTTGATTCTCCTTTGGCTGGATTGGCCCAGTCGTTAGGATAAATCGATTGGGTGAGGTATCTTGCATTATTATCCTGAAATGTTATTTACATTGAAGGCAGCACTATTGCTGTCTTTAATTATCAACGTACCCAGAAAACTTACATATTGCTACTTGTTAACGGCCATATATCTAACAACCACACATGTAGTCAATTAATTTTACCTAATTAATTACTGTCTTAAAGTACAATCGAAACTACTACCTTTAAAGTTAGGCGTCGGAACTATAGATAGTTTCCACATCAGTGAAGATCCCTTATCTTGGCAGCCATCTTGGATGGCAACTTCAAGGGACTTCCAGATTTTTGTATTGAAGCTAAAAGTTTATTTCCTTGTAATTTCCTTATTTGTGGTCCAAATATTCAAAGCTATACACCATTGGAAAGGTCTTGAAATTCATATTTTTAGAATACAATATTTTTCAAATTGATAAATGCACAAAGAATAACATGCAATACAAAGAAATAAATACACTTATTGGCTGATCCTTAAAAAAATGAAAAGTATACCTTTTGGGGGTTTTTTTTTTTATCTTTTACACTATCAAAACATAGTTTTGCTATTTAAAATACTTCATAAAAGCGATTAAATTTGATATAAAATTCAGTAAAATAGATTGAAAAATAAAAACACAGTGGTGAGTTTAATATCGCACATATTTCCAGATTTCGGCCTGCATTAGCCTCTGCCTTCAAAGATGGCTGCCTTAAACTGTCTTATCAGTGCCTATGACATCACGTGGAAACTATCTAAAGATCAAAATATGCGCGAGGCCACATCACTCAGCCTATAACACATACACAGTTTTCTATTGTTTACATGTATTTGAACCACGCAACATATTACTGCAGGTATCTTAAGGCGATATGACGTAAAGTTGTTGACGCCGTTCACATTTTCTTCCGCTGACATTCAAAGCTGCTGTGTGTATTTATTCAAGGCAAGTATAGGCCTGAAGTGAAACACTTTATCAGTGGCGATGAGAATATTTTGTTGCATGAAACTTCCACAAGCTTTTTAAAGTACGCCTTACTAGCCAGTATACAATAATTGAACATATATCGGATTCGAAAGTTCCAATTAGGTACATTGTTAACATACCTGTTTCCGACGAAGACATATCTAAGTGGAGCGAAATCACAGTTTTAAATATTAAGACAAAGTGACGATGTATACGGTGATTACACAGCATGTTATACGGGCGTGTGTATATAATGATACACCTGTCATACTTGACTTGTGTCACTGTCAAACCCTAAGCAGTCGACCGCATGTAGCGGTATAGTTTCACCTGCATATGTATAGTTTTGAACGAAGCCGTATTTTATACCTTCGGAGTTCATGCCATCAACACTCAATATGAAAATCACGTTCTTTGAAGTTTAAATTTACCTTTCGTCCTAACGAAAACTCACGACAGCTTAACAAAATACCTAGCTAATGACTATTATCATAACAAAGAAATAACGCAAAACTACACTAGGCCGAGTGCACGTAATACTTGTACACTAGTTTTTAGGGATGATGAAATTCCCGATAAATACTATCGTTCATGCTTATTCACGTATGATGGAGATTAAACAAATAATACCCCCACACCCACACCCCTCGAACTATGCCGTGCTCAAAGCTACTTTACATCATAACTGTTTTGGTTTAGAATTAAATTCAGATATATGATCCAGATGATGTAGGCTTCCCCATCTATTTTTAAATGTTTAACAACTTATAAACATTTGCTATGATAGCAAAAACAAACGAAATTCATTAATTCTAAGAATCCTTTCAACGCTCCTAAGCTTGATTCACATCCCAGCAAAAAGTCGTGCAAATCCCGCAAAGAAGCGAACAGTGTTTTAACTTATAGGTTATTTATTTTACAAGCAATCAATACAAATTAAACTGACAATTTGACACACCTAGATCAGATTTTTTTCAGGTTAATTTCTTCGTATATCGGAATCCATGAACAGAAGGAAAACAACACAATGGCCGCCTTATGTAGGTTGTTATTATTGTTTTCGAGTAATGGTTTTAATCATATTAAAATCCGAATATTTAAAAAAGCGTCGTTTAACAACAATTCCGGTTAAAACTGACAGTTTAGTGACTATGCAATGGTTAGACATTGCCTAAAGATACGTCCATTTTCTGCGTGAATGTACGATGGGTTATGGTATTCTGGTGGTTTATTGATAAAAACTAACACACACACTTTGTTAAACGTTAATACATGTATAAACTCTGGACTTCTTGTCACATTCTCGATAAAAAGGCTTGAAGTACAGAAGAATTCTACGGTTGTTAAGAGCTAAGGGATACTAATATTCACTTCAGTTTTAAGCTGCATTGTCTCTCTTTTTTAGCATAAACAAAGAAATCTTGAACTGATCAGACAACGGCCCAATCTGTAGATCAGAGCAGGACATTCTCATTGGCAAACTGGTGCGTTTGTAACAACTTTATTATTTTTTTGTTTATTTGGTTCATCGTCCCACCAACAGTATTTCAGTTAACTGGAGACAGTGTTCTCTTGAATGAGATATGGTGCTGCCTTCACTATGTATAGCATGCCGTGAACACATGGCATGATACCACACCCAGTCACATTATCCTGACACCGGGCCAACCAGTCGTGGAACTACCCTTATATTTGCTTGAGCGTTAGCAAGGGAGCTATACCACTACCCTATTTTAACTACTTTGGTATGTCGCTGTCCGGGATCGAACCCGGGGCCTCCCGTACCTGGAGCCGACGCTCTACCGATTGCGCTACCAGGTCTAGTTTTTATTAAATGGAAGAGTATAAAGTTTAAATTAGTTCATATGGTCTACATGTTTAAACACAAAGCACAAGATGCGTACAACAAATTATGTGAAGAATAATATGGAGAGAATGTACTGAAGTTTTTTCCGAAAGTTGACACATTTCAATGCTACGTGTAACTGAAAAATGTACTTCTATTGTGTATTTTTTATTTGAGCAAACTCCGTTAGTATTTAGGTGTTTAGGATAAAATGTAATGAGAGAAACAACTACAAATGACACCTTACTGTTATCTTGCTAAAACACTTACACATTGACATATATTCTATTTATCCAACCACTTGCATCTGATGTTCTTCTATTCATTAAATCACTGTTTCTAGTAAATTTAACCAACAACAACACTATTTTGTGAACGATGCCTATTTCTAAGCGGACATTTGATGGAATAGACGTAATTTCTATAAGCTGTAATGAGCTTTTTATTGCGGGGTACAAAAACAACAGCAGCCGTGTAGTTCACTAAGGTGTGGCACAAAAAAACATTCTTACATCAGGAAATGACGCTGAGGAAAACAACTCAAAAGCTATTCAATACTAGCTCTTCTTTCATTAGGAAAATGTCTTCATTTTTTTAAAAAAGATGTTATTTGGAGACAAAATCTATACTTTAGTCTGTATTAAATTATTTATTCAGAAACCCACGTACATGTAAATAGTTCTCATTATACGAGTTTTTTTTTACGTATTTTTAGATTGACTTTTGGACACTTTACCATTAGGAGTGTCGAATTTTTCCTAACGTTTGAATGCAACTTAAATTGTAAGTATTGTTCAATGTCGCTTTATAATACAAGATACCTTCGCAACGCATATTACCTCCAACCACAAATAAAACGATGTTATGACAACACTAAGTTTAGAATGTTTTAAAACCGTTTTGTTGTTATGAGATACATAACATTTTACGTAGTGCTTGATTAATAACTGGTAGTATTTGTACTGCATTTACTTTGAAATAGTAACAAACGTGTCAACAATGTCAAGCCACTCTGAAATGACAATGCCAAACATGAGTTACTTTTGTCTATATGCTTTATGTATCATGGTTTTATGCATATTTCACTATAAATGATAAAAGATCGCTAGAAGGGGACAAGTAGTAGAGATTCCATTCCTTGGCAAACAATTCTGTTTTCATGTCCCACGTTTATTCCGAATTTGAAGCAAATGCTACATTTATCAGGGATGAATTAAGTTCAAAACAAGATACAATTGACATACAGGTACCCACATTGATAGGATAAGTCAGTATGATGCTTCATCTAATAGAAAAAAAAACACGGAGCAGTACAAGGTGCAAGTCTCTTGTAACACTTGAAGCCGAGACACACCGGTCAAGTAAACAGATTTGCAAAAGATCTAAACATATACGAAGTTGTCCGTGAATATCTTTCTCGTAAGGGAAAGTACTAACTTTAAAAAGGAAGACAACTTTATGTCTAACCAGGATAGCTTATGCATAAAAATGCTAATGATTTACGTGCTTAAATTATTATTTTTATGATTATTTTCATTTTATTCGAAACGATCTGGAATTAAATTATCCACAGCTGTCTCTCCTTTCCTTAACATTAATAATTTATATTCCTTCAAGGATGTATATTTTGACCAGTATCTGCTTGAAACAAACAACGTGTTCGATAAAATTTCAAGCATCGCAATATTGCACGGCTGTTCTTTGATGAAATCAGTTTCGCATTTACAAGATAGCATTATAGCGCGTGGCTTACATGCAGGCATTGTCAAAATCGATACAAGGATAATGAAAGTACTGGGAAATTAGCGAGACCTTTGTCTTATGCATCATACTGTATAGCTAATGTTGGTTTACCAATTCTTTTTGCGGGTAAGAAGATATAGTAACGTATACATTGTTTTACGCCAATTCATTCTTCAAGGCCATAGGTCATTAATATTTACGGTTGTTCACATTAAATCGCTTTTGATGGAGCCGGAGAAGTTGTAAATTGGGTGGTCAGTTACTGACATTTTTAGGCATGAAATACGAATAATCCATCAGAGTCTGTATTTAGTAACATCTTATTTCATAAACAAAAAAGGATTTATTATTGTCTAATAGTATCAAGATGTCATGATATAAATCAAAGTTTGTACCGATTTGTATTTTTCAAGAATCCGCTGTAAATTATAGTTTCTTATTTTAACTTATAACTCATTTTTCTGCCTATATTAAGCAATTTGAACTTTTTTCACGGGTTGCATGTTTATACTTTTCTTGTAAAAAACTTCACTGTTTGTTTGCCAATATATTCAACATCTTTAATGTATTGTGCTAGAAAATCACTTTATTCACTCAATTATGCATCGACATTTGCAGATGTATTGTTTGGGATAACATAATGTAAAAAGAAATGAAAAAAAACTTTAAAACAGTCGTCTGAATGTCGCAAATGAAATGTTGATGCAGCTGCAGACGGTATCAGTTATGTTTGTTTGGAGTTGTTCAATTCTTAATGTTACACAATGTTTGATGTCATATTTCATGTAATGAATACAAATCGAAGCGTGTTCGATACATGGGTTTTAAAATTAAAACACATAAATACAAATACTAAACTGGATTTATATCGCAAAAGTTACATTTACCATATGTGTATATTTACATTTACCATAAGTGTATATTTACATTTACCATAAGTGTATTTACAGCTTATCCAAACAAGCGAGAGTTGAACTTTAAAATCGACCTGCTAAAAATAGGGGTTCACTCAGCAACGTTTTGTCCGTTACTTGTGCAGGGGAACGTCTTTCATTTTATTTCAAAAAGGGTTGAAGTTAAATTACATCAATTGTTACAGTTTTAACGAGTACTTTTTGGCCATTTTGAAATAAATATCTTTTAAAATATTTGAATGCGAAACAAATACCGGATATATCATGCATGACGTACTTTCTGACGTATTAAAATATTCGTTTGTCATATTACCTTAATCTTTCTAACTGTGACCGAAAATATTGAAAATATTTTACCTTGACTGTGGAACTCCCGAAAGATATAAAGCATATTATAACATTCAAAGAACTAAGGTAATGCGTTTCAGCGAGTACTGTAAGCATTATGTTTTTGTTTACATGGAGATATATTCAAAGATAGACAAAGCACGCGCAAACAAGACACAGCTCTACAGAACTAATATCCTGTCTAAGCTTCCTGTCCTTTCTGTGACTACATTATCTTAAGTAATTGTTGTACATAACCGGTGTTTTCTTTTACAGCTAACATCGATTCACAATAACCTATATTATTTGAAAGGTTTGCTCTTTATGCATTAGTCTGTTTTGTGTATTGTGTTTATACGCTTTTATGGCATGTGTCACCCATTTTTGAATATTTGAAATGTTTTAGTAATTGATTTTGAGTTTCTGAAAAATTGAGACTGTGTTGTATGTTTATTGAAGCCGTTTACAAGCATACATTTTTTTAGAAGATCTATGGACGTCAAAAGTTCGTAATAATAAAGTATGACGTCGTCATGTGCAAAGGGCATTGTCCTACTCCAGTAAGTAAATAAGACAACAACCCAATATCTATCTATCTATCTATCTATCTATCTATCTATCTATCTATCTATCTATCTATCTATCTATCTATCTATCTATCTATCTATCTATCTATCTATCTATCTATCTATCTATCTGTCTGTCTGTCTGTCTGTCTGTCTGTCTGTCTGTCTGTCTGTCTGTCTGTCTGTCTGTCTGTCTGTCTGTCTGTCTGTCTGTCTGTCTGTCTGTCTGTCTGTCTGTCTGTCTGTCTGTCTGTCTGTCTGTCTGTCTGTCTGTCTGTCTGTCTGTCTGTCTGTCTGTCTGTCTGTCTGTCTGTCTGTCTGTCTGTCTGTCTGTCTGTCTGTCTGTCTGTCTGTCTGTCTGTCTGTCTGTCTGTCTGTCTGTCTGTCTGTCTGTCTGTCTGTGTATTTGTTATATTTGTTACTCGTATACAAATGTATATAGATAAATCAACTTCAGCCTCAAGTTATCTCTATTTACAATGTAAACATGGTCCCAGTCTGCCGGTCTCTTTAATGTTCACTTCTCCTGGACATGACATGTATTGTTACGCAACCAGACATACTTGACATTTTTGCATTAGATACAGTGTTCATTAACATCTTCCTGGCATGGAAGGGTTGTAATGTTTCCGGCATGTCATACGACAGAACACAGCCGAAGCTGGACACACTTTTCTGGAGTCTTCGAAGCTGCGTAGTACATACAGGGATCTTGCTCAGAAAGCCTAAGCATGCAGTGTTAGTTGAATGACTCCCAGCGATAGAAATAGTGATTCAGGGTATGAGTTGCAGTCGTTACCGCCAATATTTGATTAAATGGAAGCAATGTGTCCAAAATATATGATTCTATAGAAACAAAATCAACAATTTACAAAGAAGTTTAAAAGAAATCGTTTTCATATTAATTAATTATGATGTGTGATGTTATGAGTATAAAATGTGTTAAACGTGACAGGTATGGCCTATTTTGGCATACATGTATGTACGATAAAGCAATAGACAAGTTAATACGCAGATGGGACGTAATAATATGAAACAACGTGAAAGCTAACGTCGTTTCGCCGCATTGCGATATAATATTTGGTATGTTTTAAATAATTGATGAAGAGTAGGGAAGAAGAAAAAAACTTGTTGCTCCGGGACGCAAGACGATGCAGTCGAAATCAAAATAAAATCTAGCCATATATTACATTACATAAATATTACAAAATTTGTTGAAAAGAACTGGTTACGTAGCTTCATGTACATATTTACAAGGATGTACTTACACTTACGTAAACAGTTTACAATGTACATAGCAAAGAAGTACTTGAAGAAATAACTAAGAGACAACTTATTTCATTATAATATAAATTATTGCGTCACCAGATGCACAAACAATACTTGTTATCTCAAACAGTTGTTTGCGTCATAATCAGCAATCCGCGTCGACACTAATGTCCTTTGAGAGAAAGACTTATTCCGGACCAATGCACCTTATGAATCAGAACTAAAAATATATGGCATAAATGGTGACAATTACCTTGACTTTTATACTTGGAACGATACTAAAAACCTAAACCGATTATATTTCCATCAGAATCATTTTTAAGTATAACACCGTAGTGAATTTTTTTTCAAAATTAAACGCACATTAAAGTATACGCATTTTAGTGTTGTTACATTTGTCATTGTTAGAAAAAAATGCATTTTTCAAAGCACTGTTAAAAGGAATAAACCTTTAACAAGATAAATAAATAATTATATATGATGAATAGAAAATAAGGTCCTCCAGAATTCATAAAAATATTGTGCTGCATTTATGTTTGTAGAACAAAACGCGTAGCAACGCTTTTTCCAAGCAGTATAAACCATTTTAAGTGTAACAATGTCAATTATGAGCTGCGTACGCAGTAAAATCTTTAATGTATTCTCATCAGTAATAAACAATACACTGGTGGGCCCGATGATGACGTTTTATTTAAATTTATAAGTGTACATAATGTGTTTCCGTGTATCATATATCTAGGCAAATATTTTGCTTTAATGCCATTTTTGGATCAGATTTCCCAAGAAATATATTATTATGGATTAGATTAGATATAATTTAATCAATCTAGCATGAAAACACATATTCATAAAAATTAATAATAATTTCTAGTTTATGTCACCTTTATTCATTCCAAAAGTTTTTAAAATGAAATGAAGCATGTCTTTTGTTATTCATGATGCCAATTGTTTGGCACGAAATGAAATTGGATATAAACAAGCCTTTAATATACCACAAACAATACTATGCTTCAAGATTAACACGATTCTGACCATACATCTATATACTTAACACTTATACGATTAGCCTTGAATAAGTCCCTTTACTTACTAAAGCAAATTTAAGCATAGTACTAGGACTAGTTGACCCGGGATCAGAATGGGCTTTCCCAGGCGGGGTAACTTTCTATATATTAACGACATGCTTCTCACTGTAAAACAACACTGACTGCTTTCAGTGAAACTGTCTCTGGAAAACTAAAAGCTTTTCTGTGGGACGAAGGAAAACCAACCAATCAGCAAACCAACCAAACAAGAAAAATCAGGTTTGATAATAAAAGTGTTTTAGCTATATAAGTCTGCGCGCATAGCTATCTAGTTCCGCTTTTAAATCACCTTCAGAGCGATTTATTGCAAATATCATTAGATTTAATATGTCAACTGTATTTAGTTTTCAGAAGAAAAAAACCTTGTTTTTTTCCGACAACAATATTTACTTATAGAGACAGAGAATCTTACTTTAGAAAAATATGTAAGGAACGACATAAACGTTTGGAATTATTTTTTCCAACTCTGATTTTAAGAATTATTCATCTTTATTTACATAAACAAGTGTTTACGGCATGTGATACGCTGTGAAGGCAGCGATATATCTGTTTCAAGCAGACAGCGTCGCCAAATAAGTGACATATTGTTTGTGGAACAAGAAGCAAAATGAGTAAACAAACAGTTTGTATAACTGCATAATGAAGAACCAACAGCTTTAAAGATCGCTCGCATGCGAATACCGAAGATCCTATGCGCCCTTTGATACAACCGCATATTAATCACTTGCGACTCTAATACGACAAGTGAGACCGAGTTGAGAGTAAATTAAGACTTCTGCGAGTATACTGCGATTTATGTGACCCAATTGTTTCTTTGGTCGCACAACATTTGCGAGTATTTTCAAACGTTAAAACAATTTTAATCGTCTATGCTACCGATCAAAAGTGATAGAGATGAAGAGAAATTTGTAATTGAGATCTGTCAAGGAGACATTGATACAAACTTTGAACCAAAGAGCGTTTTTTAAGTATTGCAACAACTTTCCTTTGAGTATTTGTGCCGCTGACCACAACCATTCTTCTTTTTGTTTAGGTGTATCATCTTGGGCACACTAAACATCTTGCAGAAGAATGATATCAAATACAATATTAATACAATATAAAGACATTATAATATTAATACTTAGATATAAAGCAGCAGTATAATTAATTGATTTGTATGAACTCACTTAGAGGACCACCTCGCTAAGTGGGACACTTTAAAAAAGAACCACAGGTGTCCGTCTTAGCGAGGTTTTACTGTATTCTGTATTTAAGATTTAGACTTTTGTATAATACATAGTATAAAGTGGTATAATGTTAAAGTAAATGTCTTTGAAATGAAAAATTATTAATGTAAATGGATAGTTTTTAATAATTATCTTTTATGTGTGCATGGTATTATTTGATTATTTGCTTGATTTAACAGTAATAAGAGCAGATGATTGTCTATCTTCTGTATATATTAAATTTAAGTAATTAACTTTTAAATAAAAACTACAAAAGTGGTTCGTAAATATGGCATTAATGTAGCAAAATGCATGTTGCATGTTGTAATAGATAAGAATATATGATAAGATCCTATGAGCATTGCAGCGTATACCAGACCCCGAAAAGGCACGGGACAAAGGTATTCACACGCAAGCCAAAGATAAAAGTAAGAACAAATCTGTGATGAGTCATTTAACAAAAAGAACAAACCCAACAGTTACCGCATTGGAACGATCAGTCGGCAAAGAGGACCAACTGGGATGCTTAAACCGGTTTTACAGAGCTCTAAGCTCGCACTTCTGGATGGGTTTCTCAAATGCAAGCAATCAAAAGACAATACATCTATCTGAATAAAAACTGTCCAAGCGCTGTAACTGTCTAGCAACACTATATAAGATAGAAACGTTTTCGTTTACAAAGTATTTTCTAGTATAACAATACATGTAGTACTCGGTTTTTTAAACACATCTAAATAAATTCGTTTGATCATGCAAAGATATAAAGAGAGTGATTATGTTTTAAGTAGTTTAAATTTCTCTGGCTTTTTTTCAGATTTTGTGTGTGTTCATACAACTCCATTTGTAAACGTCTTATGTAAAGATATTGTTTTAGTGGTTTACATATCATACCTATATCATTTATATTGGAAAACTTAAAAATAGCTGTCGATAGAACATACGTGCAATGGATAATATCAGTTCAGCGCAATCGTGTAGCAGGTTTATCAGGTGTGTTAGCGTTAGAAACACTATAATCAGTTCAAAGTTGTTACAACAAGGCTCCCGATGCAGATGCTTGATGTTAGTTGTTTCACTTTGGTGTGAATTTTTTTTTTACACTGTTTGTGTCAAAGCCTTTGAAAGTGCGGGGTAGGAGAGCTCCGCAACTAGTTGTAGGCAACTAAGTCGGTTCTTTTACCAACTGGCCGTTCCAAGGCGGTAACTGCTGTTGTTTTTACGTTGCCTAATGCTTTAGGCTAGAAGCTTGATTATAGCTGATGCGATGACACCCAATGAGTTAGGCTGCGAGCTTATTGTTTGGGACACGTTACATCATGGTTTTGTTTGTGTTGATAAGTGTTGGATGCTAGGATTGGAATAATTATAATACATTTAGCAGAACCAGCAATAATATAGATAAAAGAGAAGGGCCCTGTCATCATCAACAACATATTGAGCGAAATGTAATTGTCACCAATGAAAATGTCAATTTGCATAGATTCTCCTTTGTTGAAGAAAATAGTACTAATCACTGTATAATCTTGAAATTGCTACCCTTATTGGTCTTTGACATCGTCGACATCTAACTGAAAATACCGTTGATACATTGTCAACACGCACAATGTCATTGGCAGATTGTCATTGTCGTAAACATTTTAGCATTATCCTAAACCTTGATGCAATTTTTGTTTTAAACCCAATCCATAATCATTGTTGTTCTGTAGTTCTACTCCATAAAGGGCATTGCCATTTGAACTTCAGTCTTGCGAGATGCATATATAGTATGCCTTAAGAACGTCCTTCTTATTCCATCCTTGTCTTGTTTTTTAAAACTTAATCTGAATGTTGCCTGTCACACACATCCCTTGTTCAAAATCAGACGCAACAATGATTACGTGATTATAGTAAACGCTTCGCTGGCCATAAAGTGATGGCAGATAATTAACAAAACGTCAACGAACTTTTCTGGCGCTTAAGTGGTATTATACGTTTGGAGAAATATAAATCTTTTAAGCATCTACTCATTAACTCTCTACGTCATAACTAATTCCCGAAGTGAGTGGTTTGTTTATATTTAGTCCTTGTAGCAAACGACATCTACAAAATGGATATATAGTTCAGTGCTCTGAGAGTTTTAAAACTTACTACGGCGCATATCAATTCAAATTTCTTATGATCACAAAATTATTCAATCTTTTATTTATACAATATTTCGCGTTAACCTTTTTTGTGTTATATTAGTTAACACCGTAACTTTAATTGCCTTTAACTATGTCTAATTGTATATCAGCTCTGTTCAAACTGCTCATATACAATTTCGCTGTACCATTATTTATTGTTGAATTTGTTAACTTCTAACTAGAAAGGTAGTTAACCTTTAAATATGTCTTAGGATGTTGATAATATATATATTGGATTTGTTTAGATCACGATATAGTAAAAGAGCAAAAAGGTAAATAAGTAAACAAATCCAAAACTCATATAAGGATTCACCCAATGTCACTTCCTCAATCTTCTGTTTTCCAATTCCAATTTACCCCAAGATAAATATATTATCTACTTATGTGCATAGACAAAGAAGTTTACATTTGGGTGTACTTGGATTTTAGCGATAGCTTTTACTCTGCGCATAGGTTTAAAGTTCCTGTATATTATTCGTTGTATTTTATATTGCCCTCAATAAAAAAGAACAGACTGTCGATTTTTAAAAGTCTTTCTTAGAATAAAAAAGATCAACAAAACTCTTTCTATTAAAATGTCCTACTTCTCCAGCTAACTACGATAACAATCCCACAGAGTCCTTTATATGGATTTATTACATCATCACAATTCTCATGAATGTGGCATAAAAACCAGCGAGAGCTAGTCCTTTGTCACATATGAATGTCACCACTCAAACACTTACGGCTCATATGTATGTTTTCTGTTCGTTAGAGTTAAGCTCTTAAGTACTAAAACAGGGGAATATAACCTTTTGTCAAATATTTTGAAATGTAGATTAAGCTTATAATATTTTAGAAAGAGTGGATTATATGTGATTCAGAAACTGTTTTTATGTTAACTCTATCCAAAGCTCTTTTAGTTTAACTATTAGGTAACAATTAAGCCCACACCACATCATTAAACTCTTCCCTATTGTATGATATAACATCGCCTACGCATGCGCATTGTTGGTCTATTTTTATAAATACTTGGAGTAAATGCGCACGGAGGGGCTAACCACGGTACAAAGAAAACGAAGCCTGAACACGAGAGGCTGAGAACGAGAGTGTGTAGGAAAATAGAAGAAAAGAAGAGTTGATATTAACTTAACAATTCCATCAAATGACAAGGTGAAAGGGGAGTTAAACGAACTTATCCACAATCTGAGCTTTGACTTCTTCTACCCAGACTTTAGAGTGTGACCATGGGGGACATTCATCCCCCAGGGAGCAACACTAACAAATATAAAACACAATGTTACAGCAACATATTAAAATATATGAAACTGGAAGTGTCCTATGCACTGTCTTTTAACATCAAAGCCAACTGAAAAAGAAATTGCAAGAAAGCATTTTATTTACCTAACGCCAATATAGAATTGACAAATTATTTTCAAGTGTGCAGTAACTGATATAACAAAATTTTATAAAATACATTGAAAGAGACGCTACATGACTCTACATTATTGTTTAATAATTAGCAATGCCGGTGCATTTGAATGATTTCCGAGGGAGAAATAAAAAAAATGCATTCTGCTATATAAATATTTCCAGTGTGTAACGCACCAGAAACGCCCATCCCTGTATACGTTGTTAAATGGGTTAAATTTTGCAAGTTTTCATGTTCACATTAATATCCAAATAGGAACGTAACTATCAAAGTTTCTTTCTGAGACTAACGCAAATTCGGTACTTCCCGAAAATATATGAAACCGTTCCCCATAAAGAAAACATATACTATCCGCTATACTAAAATGTGAGTTAAAAACAAACAGGTGTTCATAAAAGAGCCTTTTCAAATAACTTTATATTGTAATGTGGAGCGATTTCTCGAATAATAAACTATATCAAAAACAACCTCATGACCCACTGAACAATGACAAGTTTTATAATAATTGCACGTTTAACAAAATTATTATGATCAAAGTATTACTCACAATCAAGCTAATTCATGTAAGATATTTAAGATGCCATGAAGTGTCGATATGTTTACAAAAACACAACCACATTGACTTTCACAATATTTTGTAAGCAGTGGATTTAAAGACTTTAATCAATTAGCCCACTTTCGATTCACGCAAATGAATCTGTTGTGTAAATGATGTGATGTTGTAAATTACAAACGATAAATTTTCTTAAAGACGGTTGGCTTCTTTAATCAATGGAAAGTAATACAAACAAGATTTATGAGAATGACTAAGGAACGCCAGGAGAAAATAGGTTAAACGTAACCATACTTTTCTAACATGTAGTTTTCAATTGATGAGCTGTTAAGTTACAATGTGTTAATTAAAATGACAAAACGCCTGGTCTAGAAAGACGTCTGACGTATTTAAACTAGAGGAAACATGAGGAAACTTGAGGGAAAGGGAAGGATTAGAAAGAAGCAAACCATTTTGAAAGACACGCCATCTTGGAAAGAAAGTTTGTTATTGAAACATTTTTTAAAGAGCAATTTATCAACTACAGTTAAAACACATTTAAAAACAACAACAACAAGCAGCAACAACAAAACTTCAACAACAGCAGAAAGAACTCCACTTTCTTTTAAACTATCTATGTACACCCTCTAGCCATACATAATACTTGCATTGTTTTCAGAAACCCTACTGTATAATACAAAATACTTTTATACAGGATATAAAGTTAATTTTCAAATTAATTTTAAGCTATTTACAACATTCATTACACACCACTATTCCACGTGTATGTTTTTTTTTCTATTATTGTATTTAGAGTGGCCGACTTATACTTCCTCTGACTGCTTACCCTCACATCACGTGGGTTCGAGTCCCGTTCGGGACAAAGGACTTAATGTGCAAAGGACTTTCAACTGACTTGCTGTGCGCCGGTGGTTCAAGACATTTGTCTGGGTCTTCATCAACCAAAATAGCTGAATGTCGCTACGATGATCATAATTGGTCTTTGCGAGGTATTTAAAAAAAAAACGAAATTATTTTAGTTCGTTTTTATAGTCTTTGCCCGTTCATGTATCAGATTTTGTATAGTTCCGACTACTCAAATACATATGTTTATTATCAGCAACGAAAACACATATAAATTTTATTCAATTATCCATACCACGGAACAATAAAATGTTGACACATTGCATCTAAAATGTCAAATCAAGGCTCTTGAGTTGGCTGTGTACTTTAGGCTATGTAAAACAATATCTGCAAAAAAGGTGTTCATAATGCTTGCTTACCTTAGTCACACAATAATTTGTTTCAATAGCAAAGGACCTTGTCTTCGAAATCCGTTTTCAGTGAACATTTATCATTTATGTGTTTCTGCAGACTGTTAAGTACAGAAATAACCATAAATGGTATTGCTTTAATACTAATTGATTGGCGTTTTAAATCAGAAAATATTTTATGCTTTCTCAATATATTTGTAACTGGGCAGCCCTAATAGCGCCATAGCTTAAAGCAGTATATTTTAATAATAAGCTTACCAGACACGCTGTAAACTCCTAAATGTCAGTTAAAATTTGAAGAAAAGAGAAAAACACGTATCGTATCCTATTTTCCAAAGATCTAAGATTTATCGTGTTGAGTAAATTAGATATCGGAACGTATTGACCTATATTACATTACGCCGGGTGCAGAAAGTTTACGTTTATATTTAAATTATGAAACCGCAAAAATATCAGACCAAACGTTTAATTGGCTGTACGGACGAATATAACTTTTCACCAGAAAGGAAGACAAGAAGAATATTGATGCAAAGCATCAAAGACGACGCAAAAGTATGTATTGTACCAGAAATAGAAATATGGCAAATATAAAAAGAAACATAATTGTATAGGAAGAAGGTTTAATTGTACATAAGCAGACTATAATTGAAATTTATTTATAATCGAAAAATATTTGACTATCATTATCTGACGATGGTTTGTTTATTCTGAAAATCAGGACAGTTTTTGATGTGGCATTGGATTTTAAGAAATTTTTTAACTTGATGATGAACCGTATTTTTGATTACCGCTTAGATCCTATCGGTAAACATCCTGGTCACATGACTCTCCAGTGGCAATCAGAAAACTAGATTACAGTAGACTCCGCGCTTCAGCGCGTCGTCAATCATGGCACCTCTACGATATACGTACATAGTTTCACGCCCGCCATAATCCTTTTAATCACCTTGAGATATACAGTCTGTACCATCTATAAATCCCTGACTGCGAACTTGCGAACATTTATTTCCATGAATTATTACCTTCGAGAATTTGAAAGATGTTCAGCGTATTATCTTCTTGAATCTTCATTTGTAAAGGGTTTCAAATTTATTAGAACATATTTAGTCCTAGATTTACGATTGTCTTTAAAGATAAGACAGTTGATATATTGCTTAAATGGTACTAAGCATTCATCACCTATCATTTACGACGATCTGCAGAAGTCTATTCAATTTAAGAAAATGTAGGAATGCAACTTCCAACTGTGTAAAGCCTTCTAAAATACAGAAAATATATTTTGCCAATGTTGTAAAAGCGCTATTACATGTATATACAATATATGCCATACATACATTAGTTAATACATAAGAAATGCAACCAATACTTTCGTAAATTTGTTTTAATTTTGTGATTTCTACTTCTCTCCCAAATGCTGTTCTGAATGGCAAATTTGCATGTATTAATATTTATTTGCAAATTATTTGAGAGAAAATAAGAAATGCGCTTGTGATTTGTACTTTATTTTGTACTTTTTTTAGAGTCTAAGAACCTCTATAGGTTCAAGCACGCATGTTGTTCCTCAGCGCGTTCGTTTAGGTGCCAAGTTGTGAACATCAGTAGACGTTACAATAGAAGAGAATGAAGAATAATGGCGGATACATGCTTGGCGCATAAAACCCGGCATAACTGAGCAACAAGCATAACTCATACCTCACCATGCCTACGTCTGAGCCCAGTACATACACCTTACATGCTTATAAAAATGTATACAAATATAAATAACGAGGTTATAATAATAATAAATAATAATAATAACTATAATAATAATAATAATAATAATAATAATAATAATAATAATAATAATAATAATAATAATAATAATTAATAATAATAATAATAATAATAATTATTATTATTATTATTATTATTATTATTATTATTATTATTATTATTATTATTATTATTATTATTATAATTATTATTATTATTATTATTATATTCCTATGAATGTTTATCTTTAAAATTAGTTTGTATTTTCCTGTTGAATACATACGGTTGTATTCCACTCTCCTTGTATTTTACTTATTGCTTGTGTAAACTGAAAGTGCATAATATGGCGGACTACTTGTTCTATAAATAGAACAATCGGTAATTTCCAGTTATTTCCAGGGTTTTTTTCCTGTCAAACACTTGTTGTTACCTTTAAATATGACCAATAATTGTTTGTTGGTGGTATTATTCTTCAAACTTACGAAACAAAGTGTGTAAATAGATTTAAAGCAATATATGCCAGATTTCTGCGAGATGTGTAATGGAAAAAACTTACCTCGGTAAGGTAAGGCGCGGTAAAAATAGTTCCAACTGAAAAAATGTATTTATGGTCGAGAAAAAGTGTTCAGTGTTAATTAAAGGTATATAATAAAAGAAATACTACGTCAGCGTGCGATCCGCCGAGCCGGATTGTTCTCGGTGGCTGTGCAATACCCGGATTGTGCTCGCCTCTCGCGCAGTCCGGGTATTACACAGCCAACTAAAACAATCCGGCTCAGCGGATCGCACGCTGACGTAGTAGTCCATATTTATTATTATTATTATTATTATTATTATTATTATTATTATTATTATTATTATTATTACCATATATTAAGGTGCCTTTATCACAGGAGTGCTCAAAGGCACCTGACAAATTATAAAATTGTAACTAAAAACATTGACAAAAAATAAAACATGCATAGCAATTTGGCAATGATAGATAATAAATTTAGATTAGAATATAAAAAAATTAGTGAAACTGAGCATTAATAAAAAGGTGTGTTTTCAGAGCTCTCTTAAAGCTTGTCAGTGTTAAAAGGGCCTGAGGGTTATGATAATGTTTCATCTTCCAAGAACCACTTATCTTAAAGCAACAATGATTACACACTAATTACATCTGATTTGTTTTAGACGCATGTTAACTTGACTGTTAAGCAATTATACATGTAAATTGAAGAAACATGTAAGTATCAATCAATCGGTTCAACATTTCATGACACGTATGTCGTACCTGCTAGTTTGCATGATCACACACGTATTTGTGTTTATACTTTTTAAACTTGCTAGAACGCATACTAACGCAAACATCCCTGCCCAACCCGAATCCGCACTCTCCCGTCACAAACCATACACACTACAAAGTTCGAGTAAAACATCGATTTTTTAATTTAATTATTATAAGAGACAAAGCATCGTTTTCTCATAAAAATCTGAATACACCAACGCCCCCACCCCCTAAATAAAACAAACAACATCCAAACAACAACAAAAACAAAAACACACACAACAACAAACAAATAAGAGAAAAAAAGAATCGAGCGTACGAATACGAAAGTAATAACTGATTGAAGAGCTCTTGACCCAATATGTGTTACCTACAATTCTTGTGGATAGGCCCATTTTGATAATCATCGCTTGCCAGACTCAAATTTACGAAGTCAATAGGTTCATATAAGATAGAATAAGACAATTGATATGGATATGTCTGATCAGAAATTATGGTGATACATTACAACACGCGAACTACTATGTGAGAAATGAATTGATACCTCATTTATCCATCTTACGAAAAAAAGAACATAAGTAAATAGCATCTTTACTTCTAAACAAAGCGGTTGCAATAGACGAGGGCAAAAGAGTCTGTCTGATATTAGGATTTTCTTTTTGAAAACGCATTTAGATATATTGAGACTTGGTGCCCATTACTGCCTGCCTCTTGACCTTATGACAAACACTTTAAACTTTCTAGACATTTTAAAAATGTATGCTATAAATCAATTAACTAAGGTAAAATCGAAATTAGAAGCACATGTTTGCTTTCCCATTTATATAATTAAGAACTCATCCAAAGAGGTTGGCTTATTGTATGTTTGCAGTAAGTCACCCGGAGCTTGGTCGAAAAAAATATATAAATCAGAAAGGGTATCATTAAAGTTACTAGTTGGGTGATTCAAATCAAGTTCAAATGCAGATTACATGAATGTAGTTTATAAAACAGATAACTCAATATCTCTGGTATGTTCCTCAGGGACAAAGGGTCCAGCATTACGGTCAACAAAGACTATGGGTGTTACAGCCGTCAGTGACTGGGGGTTAAGCATTACGGTCAACAGAGACTATGGGTGTTACAGCCGTCAGGGAATAAGGGTCCAGCATTACGGTCAACAGAGACTATGGGTGTTACAGCCGTCAGTGACTGGGGGTTAAGCATTACGGTCAACAGAGACTATGGGTGTTACAGCCGTCAGTGACTGGGGGTTAAGCATTACGGTCATCAGAGACTAACGGTGTTACCGCCGTCAGGGCCTAAGGGCTAAGCATTACGGTCAACAGAGACTATGGGTGTAACAGCCGTCAGGGAATACGGGTTAAGCATTACGGTCAACAGAGACTATAGGTGTTACAGCCGTCAGGGACAAAGGGTCCAGCATTAAGGTCAACAGAGACTATGAGTGTTACAGCCGTCAGGGAAAAAGGGTCCAGCATTACGGTCAACAGAGACTATGGGTGTTACAGCCGTCAGAGGCAAAGGGTCTAGCATTACGGTCATCAGAGACTATGGGTGTTACAGTCGTCAAAGGCAAAGGGTATAGCAGTTCGGTCAACAGGGACTATGGGTGTTACAGCTGCCAGAGACAAAGGGTCTAGCATTACGGTCATCAGAGACTATGGGTGTTACAGCCGTCAGAGGCAAAGGGTCTAGCAGTAGGGTCAACAGAGACTATGTGTGTTACAGCCGTCAGGGCCTAAGGGTTAAGCATTACGGTCATCAGAGACAATGGGTGTTACAGCCGTCAGCGACTAAGGGCTAAGCATTACGGTCATCAGAGACTATGGGTGTTACAGCCGTCAGGGACTAAGGGCTAAGCATATCGGTCGTCAGAGACTATGGGTGTTACAGCCGTCAGGGACAAAGGGTCTAGCATTACGGTCATCAGAGACTATGGGTGTTACAGCCGTCAGGGACTAAGGGCTAAGCATTACGGTCATCAGAGACTATGGGTGTTACAGCCGTCAGGGTTATGGGCTAAGCATTAAGGTCAACAGAGACTATGGGTGTTACAGCCGTCAGGGATATGGGCTAAGCATTACGGTCATCAGAGTCAATGGGTGTTACAGCAGTCAGGGACTACGGGCTAAGCATTACGGTCATCAGAGACTATGGGTGTTACAGCCGTCAGGGATATGGGCTAAGCATTAAGGTCAACAGAGACTATGAGTGTTACAGCCGTCAGGGATATGGGCTAAACATTACGGTCATCAGAGACTATGGGTGTTACAGCCGTCAGGGACTAAGGGCTAAGCATTACGGTCATCAGAGACTATGGGTGTTACAGACGTCAGGGACTAAGGGCTAAGCATTACGGTCAACAGAGACTATGGGTGTTACAGACGTCAGGGCCTAAGGGTTAAGCATTACGGTCATCAGAGACTATGGGTGTTACAGACGTCAGGGACTAAGGGCTAAGCATTACGGTCATCAGAGACTATGGGTGTTACAGCCGTCAGGGACTAAGGGCTTAGCGTTACGGTCATCAGAGACTATGGGTGTTACAGCGTCAGGGACTAAGGGCTAAGCATTACGGTCAACAGAGACTATGTGTGTTACAGACGTCAGGGCCTAAGGGCTAAGCATTACGGTCATCAGAGACAATGGGTGTTACAGCCGTCATGGACTAAGGGATAAGCAAAACGGTCATCAGAGACTATGTGTGTTACAGACGTCAGGGCCTAAGGGATAAGCATTACGGTCATCAGAGACTATGGGTGTTACAGCCGTCATGGACTAAGGGATAAGCATTACGGTCATCAGAGACAATGGGTGTTACAGACGGTAGGGCCTAAGGGATAAGCATTACGGTCATCAGAGACTATGGGTGTTACAGCCGTCAGGGACTAAGGGATAAGCATAACGGTCATCAGAGACTATGTGTGTTACAGCCGTCAGGGACTAAGGGCTAAGCATAACGGTCATCAGAGACTATGTGTGGTACAGACGTCAGGGCCTAAGGGCTAAGCATTCCGGTCATCAGAGACTATGTGTGTTACAGCAGTCAGGGAGTTAGGGCTAAGCATTACGGTCATCAGAGACTATGGGTGTTACAGCCGTCAGGGACTAAGGGCTAAGCATTACGGTCATCAGAGACTATGTGTGTTACAGCAGTCAGGGACTAAGGGCTAAGCATTACGGTCATCAGAGACAATGGGTGTTACAGCCGTCAGGGACTAAGAGATAAGCATTACGGTCATCAGAGACTATGGGTGTTACAGACGTCAGGGCCTAAGGGCTAAGCATTACGGTCATCAGAGACTATGGGTGTTACAGCCGTCAGGGACTAAGGGCTAAGCATTACGGTCATCAGAGACAATGGGTGTTACAGCCGTCAGGGCCTAAGGGATAAACATTACGGTCATCAGAGACTATGGGTGTTACAGCCGTCAGGGACTAAGGGCTAAGCATTACGGTCATCAGAGACAATGGGTGTTACAGCCGTCAGGGCCTAAGGGATAAACATTACTGTCATCAGAGACTATGGGTGTTACAGCCGTCAGGGCCTAAGGGCTAAGCATTACGGTCATCAGAGACTATGGGTGTTACAGCCGTCAGGGACTAAGGGCTAAGCATTACGGTCATCAGAGACAATGGGTGTTACAGCCGTCAGGGCCTAAGGGATAAACATTACGGTCATCAGAGACTATGGGTGTTACAGCCGTCAGGGACTAAGGGCTAAGCATTACGGTTATCAGAGACAATGGGTGTTACAGCCGTCAGGGCCTAAGGGATAAACATTACGGTCATCAGAGACTATGGGTGTTACAGCCGTCAGGGCCTAAGGGCTAAGCATAACGGTCATCAGAGACTATGGGTGTTACAGCCGTCAGGGCCTAAGGGCTAAGCATTACGGTCATCAGATACTATGGGTGTTACAGCAGTCAGGGACTAAGGGATAAGCATTACTGTCATCAGAGACTATGGGTGTGACAGACGCCAGGGCCTAAGGGATAAGCATTACGGTCATCAGAGACTATGGGTGTTACAGCCGTCAGGGACTAAGGGATAAACATTACGGTCATCAGAGACTATGGGTGTTACAGCCGTCAGGGACTAAGAGATAAGCATATCGGTCGTCAGAGACTATGGGTGTTACAGCCGTCAGGGATATGGGCTCAGCATATCGGTCGTCAGAGACTATGGGTGTTACAGCCGTCAGGGATATGGGCTCAGCATATCGGTCGTCAGAAACTATGGGTGTTACAGCCGTCAGGGATATGGGCTAAGCATATCGGTCGTCAGAGACTATGGGTGTTACAGCCGTCAGGGATATGGGCTAAGCATATCGGTCGTCAGAGACTATGGGTGTTACAGCCGTCAGGGATATGGGCTCAGCATATCGGTCGTCAGAGACTATGGGTGTTACAGCCGTCAGGGACTAAGGGCCTTTAAGCTTTTTTTGTCTTTCAATGTCCAAGTTGAATTAGCATTGGAGAAGGGGATGGCTTAACAAATTAATAGGAAAGATGTTGGATGCTTGGTGACCTGTTTGTTTTATCTTTTAGGATTTTACTAAACCCGCCATATCACATTAAATCTCTGTTTATCTCTATTAATCCTTTTTTTCTTCAAGAAGACAAGGTTATAGCAACAATTACTCGGTTTATTGGATATATCGCAAATATCACTGAGCTGTCACACTGGCCTGCTTTGTCGTACTTCTTCATGTAAACTATATTCCCAAAACATTGCAACTGACCATACACGACAAGAATCACTGATTTTATTTTACTTCTTTCAGACACGCGAGAGATATTTCTGTGCACGTTTGACCGCTATTTGTATAAACAACTGACGGGTTTCACACGGTACTATAGTGCAGGAATGAAATGTCTACTACTACTTCTATTACTCCTCCTCATCCTCCTACGATTTTTAGTACTACCACTACTCACACTACTAGTACTACTACCACCACCACCACCATCTCCACTACTACTACTACTACTACTACTATTACTACTACTACTACTACTACTACTACTACTAAAGTTTTTATAATTTTATGTGCCTTCTCAATGTATACATGTAGTAGAGAACATGTGAACATGCATGTATGTTGAGTGTACGGACTTTCTTGCTCTTATTGTTTTGTATAAATAAATCTTTGAAGCATCTAACCATTAACTATGTACGCCATAAACATTCCTCGAAACAACGTGTGTTTTGTTGCTATCAATGTTATTTTTTCTATATATAAAGTGCATTTAGCATACAATATACATGTATAAAGTGTGAATATTCTTCACCAGTTCAGTTCCTTAGGATCTAGTCTGATCAACTTGGCTTGTACAAGTTATTTATATTATGATGTCTTTTTAAAAATTTAAAGATTAACTTCAGCTGTGCTCAAACTTCTTATGATCAAAATATTATTAAATCAAATATTATAAAATGTGTAAATAAATAGACATAATAGACAATATAACCCTTATCATACACTTGTCATTAGAGATAGATAGATGGATAGAAAGATAGATAGATAGATAGTTAGATGGATGGATGGATGGATGGATAGATAGATGGATAGACGCATCGATGGATAGACGAACGGACGGGACGGGCGGATGGACGAACGGAAGACCGACAGACAGACAGACGGACAAACAGACAGACAGATGTATAGATGGAAATATATAGACACAAAAAGTAAAAGAATGACATTTGAATATGTAAATTGACTTTTTGTTATAGTGACATTGCTTTCGGACTGGAGTAGCTCAATGAATTTTAACATGTTCGGTCGTCTTCAGTTATACGGTTTTATGTATGGATGTCTAAGAAATTTAAAAGAAAATAAAATGAAATTTATTCTCAAGGACATTGCAGTGGTCACATTTTTGGTCATTAAGTTGGAAGGATTTGATTTGTGGCATCGACCAGTTTCTATCTGTAGTATATGAGAGGAGAATCCTCGACTTGCGAGCTACATTTACTCACTTCTGTTTTGTCTAAGTAGGCTTTAAAGCTAAATTCACAAAATTCCTTATATGTGTTTGCTCTTGATGATACACTGATTTGTGTGTTCCACTATTGCTGATAAAAGTCCTTTACTCTTTGCTTTACTAACAATATGAAGGAATAAGTATTCTTAACTCTCTGGTAAAACCCAACATGACTTAAACTTACATTGTCTAAAATATGTTTGATGCTAGTTACCCAGTAGGTTTAGTTTGGATTGCATTGAATATGTCGAAGTAATATTTCGTAGGCATATATTCCATATTGAGCATCCTTGCAATGAACAATTTTAAGACAATGTCCGATCATGTAAATAATCCTTTGCTGTTGTAGAGGCAGTCTCCCAAACTCACAATAGACGAATACGTTTTATGTTTGCTATTGTGCTCCAAGTATTTGCCTACACAATATTGAATGAATACGTTCTAATTGGAATGTTCTGATGTTAAGCCAAATCCCAGCACCGTTGTTATGTATAGGTGTAATTAACTTATCAAAGAGCTCCAAACGATAGCTTACATTCATATCCGGAAATATTTTGAATATCGCCATTAATGCATGCCGGGCTAATGTATCGCGATTGTGCGAGACACTTCCGCCGTACGACAACGTAACGCCAAGGTACTTAGAGCCTCACCCTTTTTAAATATAATAATCTTACGCTGCTTGCATTAAAATTTAGTGTTGTTCTTATACAGTACTCTAATAGATGTCGAGACCATTCTGCAATCCTTTATTTTCGGAAACAGCAATATGTCGTCGGTGTATAAGAGAATGTAGAGTTTAAACATTTCAATACTGATACTATCAAATCATTGACAACCATTGTTTCTTCAAAATTGTTTACATACATAGAAAAGAAAAAAAGATGACAAACACTCAAAGTGATAGACCCCATACACATTTGAGAAGCTGTCGCTTATTTTTTCTTCTGTTTGAACTATTGTTTTAATTATTTGTAATGTACATGTACATGTACCTACCTTTGCTCTATTGCCATATTTTTTTATTAAATGAGGGTGGTTTTTATGCCTAATTAATATATGTGTCTTATATTAATGGCTATTAAATCGTTAACTTGTGTGTTTTTAAAACACACCGTCATAAACTAGTCATACAAACATAATTCGTTATTGTACTCTGTCCTTTTAAAAAAAAGAACATCATGTCAATTATTTTGTTTAAGTTTCACTTAGATTTACTTACATAGTGTTGAACAACTCTATCCTAAATATAGAAATTTGACTCTTATTAAGCAAAATATTTCATTGGCACACAAACTAATAATGTTACAAAGTGAAGATTATCTTTTTAAGTTAGCATTCATAAATTACATATATATGAATTCCATGCACATATATACTTTAAGACCATACCGCAATAATCCAATGAAAACATGATTTTCAAATTAAACCAGACGGGAAAAACTATTTTAAGGAAGTAGCACCATATAGTTATCTGTTCATTTGTGTATATTTGTGCATAACTTGAATACATGTATTTTAAATGCGTAATCTTAAAATAGGTAAATAAGAAAAGGTTCTATCAAAATTGTTCACAGATATTTAAATTTTATCTACCAGTAGACAAAGGCAAACAAGGTAAATGCAAATGTGAAAAAAACACAGAGACGAGACATAAAACACATAAAGAAAAACCATCAGTTACCGCCTTGGAACGGTCAATCGGCAAAAGGGCCAACTGGGGTGCTTAAACCTGGTTTGTGGAGCGCTCCAACCTCGCACTTCCTGAAGGATTTTCTAACAAACAAACAGTGTAAATAAACAACATCTCGTCAAAGTGAGACAACTAACAGGAAGCACCTGCATCGGGAGTTAAAACAGATATAATGAACTTATATACATACATAACAACTAGCAACAAAATAAACTATAAACATATGTACAGTATGTACAGTAGATAAAGGCCTCGGCAACGTAAACACAAAACCCCCAAAACGAGAGATCAGTTTGAAATAAAACAGCCCATGCGCTGATACATTATAAGATATTATAGGAACAAATAAAACAGCCCAAGCGCTGATATATTATAAGAACAAATAAAACTGCCCAAGAGCTGATATATAACAAGATCAATTTAAATATGGCATATAATGCCATGACATCATGTTCCAAAAGTGAAATGTAAAAAATACGAAAGAAAACATCAAAATTTAGAAAACAACCTTCCAACAAAATAAAACGTAGTATTGTTAAGAGCTAATAAGTTAAAAAAAGTTTATTGTAGTTTAAAGCTACTTCATTGTACACGTTCAATACACATTAACACAACGAAAATGAAAATAGGGCATTTTGAAAAAAGTTATATTAAGGTCTTTATGTAAGGAGTGTAGAACTTAGCATAATAATTTCGCAATTGTCTTTTCTAATTAAAGCTTCGTTTATCACTACCATCAAAGTTCAAGGGAGCACGAGTAAACGTAATATAAATCTTTATATACAACGAATACGTCTGGAAGAAAGAATCTTTGTATTTAGTCTTTCCGTAGAATTTCTATAAATAATCGTACTGCTTCAATTTTACACCGACGCCATTCGATCAACGTTAACCAACGTATCTGCGTAAATGTCGCCGGGCATGCGCATGGTGTCTACATAACCATTCCCGGACAAGCCCTATTGAATGGCACCATTGTGTTCGATGAAGAATTGAAGTGCGGCGTTTTCATTTTTTGAATTTCGATAATTATTGAACCTTGCTGATTTTCAGGATTGGATTATTGTACTTTAAAGTGTTGCTTCAACATAATCTGTCACTGGAAATTGTTTATGCCGCATATGTGTAAATATGAGTTGTTACTTATTTAAATTGCATTTGTTACAACGTTGTACTGTGTACAAGTCAAATATTATGTTGTTTGTATTTGGTCAATTCGTTATGGCATACAATTTTAAGACACAAACATTTGAAAGTATTTTGATAACAAAAAGATGTTGCTTGGTCGGTTTGTTGTTAAGCAACAACTAAAGTTTAAAAGAACAAAAGCCACCCTGAAACATTACCACTTAATTATTTGATTTCATTAAAACATTCGATCTTTTGGCGCAAGATGTTATATGAGACAAACTTCTGTAATATTGTGAAAGAGGTAAATACTTTACATGCTCTGATAAATGTAAGGTACTTTTAGAACTAAGGTAATTCATGGTTCTTCACGGAGTAATGAATGCCCTGGTTGATGGGGTCGGACAAGGCGATGCAATCGCACTATATTATCTCCTTTTATGTATCTAAATAGTAGTTAATTCCATTTTATATTAATGCTTATCGTCAACTCTCTCGAAATTCCTTTGCTATGCGACGAACCAGAGCCTTTTTTAGATGGAATTATATATCTACATGCTGATGCCTCTCATTAATGCCTCATTCTAGAGCTAGAAAATGGTTTAATGTGTGGTAGCTCATGGGGCTTAAAACACTTAAGGTGTTGGAATACATGTACCACAGTTTACTTTATTAGTGTACGTTAATACATATTTCATTTGCGATTGTCCCGAAGAAAATGTTTGGAAACACATGGGTGTCTGATGAATGTATGACGATAAAGTCATAATATGCAAACAAAAATACCATAAATACATTTTATAAATACATCAAACCAGTCGGGCTGAAAATAACAAGACTTCTGGATAATAGTTTTATAATTTTGATTTGCAGAAAACTTTCTTGAACAGAGCATTGTTAAATTTGATTTATTGCTTATTAAACTAGGAAGGATAAAAAGTTTTGCTTAATTCAAAGTTGATTAATTTTGTCAATTTTCATTATCGATAAAATAAAACACTTATCCAGCTAAATAAATAAAAAACAACTTCATCGAGTAGTTAAGAGTTTTCATACATAATGACATGAAATACGACTTATTAATAAAGAGAAGAAGCATGCTTTTATTGAACACATGTATTTGGATGATTTTCAAGGGAAGAAAAAATAACAAAAGCAGAAAGCACAAACAGCAACAGCAACAAACACAATCCGTGAAAACAGGTTGCGTACAATTGAAACATCCTTAAACAAAATAAAAATGACTTTTGTTAATAAAACTCATTTCCTGGTGTTTTATTCATGAAATTAGATCTTGTAAAATGGGGCGATTTCTTTTCTCTAATTTTAGATTATAGCGTAGCAAATCAGACTAGCGTCTGATTCTAAAATTATACGGCTTATTTCGAATTAATAATTTCATAAATTGATATAATCACAGTTATCATAAAAGGCAATCTTATTCGTGTTAACTTTTAAGATATTTTCAAAGGCGCTCGGCTTCTTTAGTCAATAGAAAGTGGAAGGTAATACAAACACGATTTATGTGAATAACAAAGAAAGGCTAGGAAAAAATCTGTTAAATGTAACAAAAACTTTCTTAGTTTACAATTGATGTTTTGATAAGTTACACTGTGTTAATTGAAATGACACAATGTCTGGTCTCAAATGAGGTCTTTTGTTTTTAAACTTGAGGGAGGAAGACCGATTAGAAGCAAAAGATTCTGAAATCAAATACGAAAATCCATCTTGGGAACATAGTTTAAAGTGCGCTTACAGAACAAATCTGAAACCCGATTTATCAGCTAGGGTTTAGCAAAAATACAACACGTTCCCAAAACGGACAGTCTTAAGCTAGGATCACATAAACGTCGCAGCCCGCCTATTAGCCGCCGATGGGGGTAATCGGCGGGCTGGGGGGAATCGGGACGGGAGAGGAAGTAGTCGGCCGGGCTGTGAACATCGGCGGGCTCGTTAAATCACATAAAAGTAATCCGTTTCGACGCATCGGCGATGTTTTGAAAACTTTTTCGCTCCCTGGTGGCCTAAAGTGCCGCCGTGTAGTCGACGACACATCAAAGGCTAGCCGCCGACTAGCCGCACACTAGGCGCCGTGTCACCGGTGATGGAAGCAATTGGCCGGGCAGCCGGCGGCACGCCGTTGACTCATCGACGAGGCCTCGCCGACTACCCGGCGCCTAGTGGGGGGCTAGCGGCCGCCTTCAGCGTCCGCGCCAGTAGTATTAGCGGGGCTCTATCGATTTCAGCATCAGTTCGTTGCCCGCGTGCGAGAGAGAACACGTACATCACCACTTTAACATTTAATAATTAGTCGCACTTTTACAATTTTATATTTGAAAGTTACATTATGCCTCCCAGACGAAAAAGCCCCCGCAAGGGGAAATGAAAAGGTAGCAAGAAGGGAGATACAGCAGCAACAGAGACAGCACAGAGACAACCTGCCCCTGCCAGAAGTTACCCTCTACCCCTAGATGCGAATGAGAGGAAGATTCAGCGGTTGCCCAGGTTTATAAACCCTGGAAAACTTCTCGTGAACGCCGCCGAGGCGTTGCCGAGTAATCGCCGTCATCGGCGACTGGTCGACGACATATCTCCGGCTAGTCTCAGACAAGTCGGAAACCCCTTTACATTGAACCTCGGCTGATAGCCGGCGGGAGCCGCCGGGGCATCAGAAGATAACCGGCCAGACATCGATAGGTGACCGCCCGATTTTGTCGAGATGGAACACGTCTTCGATGACCTAAAAACCGGCCGGCAGTCGGAGGTTGCCCTGACGGTGCCCTCTGACTCGTCGCCGGGCCCCGCCGATTAGTCGGCCGATGCCTGATTTTTCTTGAAATCCATACCGGTTATCGGAAAATTTTATGTCAGAGTTAAAATTTTCCGACACGCCGCCGATCACCCAAAAATGAGGACGACGTCGCAAAACCTGACGATAGGCCGCCGACAGCCCGCCGATATTCTGCCGATTCAGCCAATTTTGTTGGGTGTGAGGCGTCGCAAACTGATCGAAAACTCATCGGAAGCATCGCCGATGTTAATGTGATCCTAGCATTAGAAAAAGATCTTTAAGCTATCCGTGTACATCTGCTAACTACACTTAAATGAAGCAATATTTTCATGAAGCCTACTGAAAAATACAAGACTTTTACTTTCGCTTATTATTATATATAGCGAAATGGAAAAACTCCACAAACACTCACTAGAAATATCATATTTGTTATCAATAAGTGATTTGATATTGGCCCTGTTATTTGTCCAAGGCAGTTGTATTGGCACAAGGCCGAAGACCTAGTTAGTTTTTACTTTAATCCAAGTCAGAAAATGCTTGTTTGTGTTTTAGTGAAATCTACACGTTTTGAATTTATATCACATTCTGTCAAACAGTATCAATGCATGCTGTGAATGTTTGAAAACTGAGAATATTTTGTTTAATGAATTTATGCAACATGTCGGCGTCTACACACATAGACCGAGTTAAAGCAAAATGACTACCATTTCCCAGCGCTTCTTGCTGAAATCTATATCACTATTTCGGCCTCCTGCCCCGGCCAAACAGAATCCCGTGCTCTTTGAAAGACTGTAATTCAGATGTCACATACCCAAATGTGTATTACAACCGAAAGGGGAAAATTGTTTTTTTATTGTATTTTTTTTTGTATTATAACTGACCTATTTGTATTATTGTTTGCTTTTTCATTTTAAGTTTGGGAGATGTTAAAATGTTTTATTTTTATTTTATTGAATTTGGAACAAACATTGATATTGTTTACTGGGTTTATCGTCCCGCCAACAGTATTTCAGTTATCTGGAGACAGGCAAACATTGAGAACATATGTAAATGTACACTGATTTCCCAGTGCAGACTTTGTACAAGCACGATTTCCTCAACTGTCTCCTCGATTTAAGACAACAGTAGATATTGTTTACCAAATACGGATTCTGGCGAGAGGTGCTGACTAGCGGAGATTGACGGGAGTGCTAAATCCTCTTAAATTATCAAATGGTAGACATTTCTTGGCGAAATGTAAGGCAATCATTACAATCAAATTAAATATTATATTTCATACTGACATACAAAAAGATCATATTTAACAATTATGAAGCGTACTTCTCACGAGCGCATTGAGATGCATGTAGATAAATCAACTCCAATGATAAGAATATATGACAAGTCCTATGAGTATTGCAACATATACCGAACTCCGAAAAGGCACAGAACAAAGGTATATCACATGCAAGCAAAGCGAAAAGTAAGAACAAATTTGTGATTTGTCATTTAAGGAAAAGAGCAAACCCGACAGTTATCACCTTGGAACGGTCAGTCGGCAATATGGACCGACTGGGGTGCTTAAACCGGTTGTACAGAGCTCTAACCTCGCACTTCCTGACGAGTTTCTCAAATGAAAGCAACAAAAAGAAAAACGATCTATTTAAAAACAAAATGTCCATGCGCTGATATTTTCTTTACGTTATGACGAAAGTAGTGACGTCATCAAAAAATAATGTCCACATAGTGTTCAGAAAAGGAATATGGTATTATTTCGATTTGAAAAACAACACAAAAATGGTTGACCACAAATAAAATTAACTTTCTGAATCATGAACAAACATGATCAGAGACAAGTAAATGGTTGTAGCACCCTGTTCATGTGAAGATGGAATTGAAGAACCAAAGTTCAATGTCTAAGAATTGTTTCCTGACCTACAATATATGAACGAGTATTGAATAGCTTATGATGTGTTAAGGAAAATTGAAATATATGCGACAGTTTCTTTTCGAAATCGACCATCCAGCTAATCATGTTTAAATTTTAGCATTCGTTACACAACCACCTTGCTGTACTTACATCTATCCCCGTCTGCATTGATACCACTTTTGTGTATTTTAATGATGATCGTCAAAAACAGTTTCCTTTGTTACTCTAAATGTCAATCATCAGGAAAAAAATTCTTAATACTTGTTCGATTTTTTCGTTTATGCTTACATGCATGTTTATCGTAAAAGTAAACAATTACCGATTTGTGAAAAAGTACGTTATTGTTTGAGACGAACACGCATTAACAGTATTCAATTCACGTTGGTACAATAAAATGTTGACACATTGCACCTATAAAATGTTTCACCGAAGCTGGTGTTTGTGCTGTACAGCTTAGGCTGTGATAAACAATACCTACATTAGGGTTTCTATGTTTCCCGGTTAGTTCAGGCACATAATCACTTGCTTCAATAGCTAACGACATTGTGTTAGAACCTTGTATTCAGTGCACATTTATCATTTATTATATGCTTCTGCAGACTGTAAAGTACATACATAAACATAAATTGTATTTAAAGTTGTTATACTAATCGATTGATGATATAAATCAGAAAATAGTTCATGCATTCAAGAAATATTTTTAAATTGGCAGTTCTAACATCGCTTCAGCTTATTGATGGATTTCATACTGAATTTACCAAAATGACATTGTAACTTAGTTAACTTCAGATTGTGCGTTTGACTTTGTGCCGTAAGAAAACATCGACTCTTATTCCCCTACCTACCAAGATCTAAGATTTATTGTGTTCTTTAAATTTGATATCGAGTTGCATTACCCTGAATACATTACGCCGTGTGCAAACAGATAACTTCCAAATTTATAACTTAATTTATAACTTAAACGGCAAAAATGACAGGAATGGTGATAGCGGCATGTGTCAAATATATCAAACGTTGAATATGCTGTTAAGCTGTAAGGACGAATATTTCTTTTCATCAGACAAGAATATATTGGCATATCTTCGATATAAGTACATGTTTTCATGTCAGCTGTATTTCCATTAAACATTTGAGGTATATAGTTTGATGTTCAAATCACGGACTGAAGACCGCGCAAACATAAATCTCTTTGAATTATTACCCTATATGTAAAATATGTTCCGCGTATCAGCATGTTATAACTCCACTGGTGTAAGGTTTTGAACGCTTATTACAACCGACTTATTTCTAGAAGATTTCTCGTTGTCTTTTAAGATAAACCTTTGAGTTCATATATTTGTCTGAAATTGGACCAAGCATGCCTAAACTATTATTCACCAAGAGAAGTCTTTTAAAGGTATTAAATGTAGAGAAATATGCGGTTCCAACTGTGCAGAGTATACTCAAATACAAAACTTATAGTTTACTGATGTCGCTAAATTGATTCATATCTGTGTAATAATCAGTAATTATCAATCGATTCATTGAATTTGTATCAGTTTTGTTTCCTACTTATCTGTCGACCGTTGGCTAAACAGCACACACACACACACACACACATACACACACACACACACACACACACACACACACACACACACACACACACACACACACACACACACACACACACATACACACACACACACACACACACATACACACACACACACACACACACACACACACACACACACACACACACACACACATACACACACACACACACACACACACACACACACATACACACACACACACACATACACACACACACACACACACATACACACACACACACACACACATACACACACACACACACACACAGACACAGACACACACAGATATATATATACATATCTGTGTGTGTGTGTGTGTGTGTGTGTGTGTGTGTGTGTGTGTGTGTGTGTGTGCGTTTGCGTGTGTGCGTGCGTGTATAAAATATACGTATCAAACCGGAAATGGTCTTGTATTCTGTACTAGCGTATCTTAGACTCTAGAAAAGCTCGATCAGCGCAATCCTTTTCGTGCCATTATTGTAATATAGATATACATACAAATAATGTTGTTATGACAATGTTTCGTAAACTACAATACCTACGATTTATTTTCAGCTAACTGGTGTTAGAAGCATAGTAAAATCCCAACTATATATGTAAATTAGACATAAGAATCGATTTATATATAAAACATCATGCACGTGCTTGTGTTAACTCTTTGAACGTTATCAAACACAGAAGGCTGCAAAACCAGACTCATTAATCTCCCGTCATATAACATAGACACTACAAACATACAAGTTCTGTACAAATAGTACAAAATTTGAAAAGTCTGAACTAAGGAATCGGAAAAAGTTTACTTCTGTATTTTGTACGTGACACTGATGCAAGATGACCCAGCGTGAATTTTCTGTCGTTGAAGCTATTAACTACCATTAAACAAGAAACAACTCTCGCTGCTGTAGACTTGTCTGCGTGGCTATCTATAGATTTCTTTGAGAAAAGAACGATAACACATTGTCATTGCATTGTCAATTTTATCCTTAAATACGTTAATTATAAAACCTTCGTCGAAAAAACAACAATTAAAACTTCTAAGATTTTTATTTTAGATTATATCAGACCAGCTGTTTTTATAAAACTGAGAATATAATTCAACATGAACAAGAGTAAACGGAGAATAATAATAATTGATCGAGAACTGTTGATTCAGATGAGTTACCTAAATTCTTTTAGACAGGCCCATTTTGATAATCATCGCATGCCAGACTAAAATTTACCACATTATTTGGGTAATGTAAGATAGAATTAGACAATCGAAATGGACATACCGGATTACAACTAATTATGATACATTGGTGTTACAAACCTCAGTAAAGTAAAACACGCGAACAAGCGTACGAGAAATAAATTGGTAATCATTTGTTTATCTTTCCTTTCCTTCTTTACGTACTGCGACAGTATCGGATTTTATACTCGTGGCTGAAACATGTAATCAATTGTTGTCAATAATGTTTGCGTAATACATGTATGTTGCGATGATGAATATTCTGATATTTTCTGTGTTAAAGACTTTCCGAGAAAATACAGAGATATTGTTTCCATCCTTACCAGACACATTTATTCAATCATTTTGGACAAAAAAAGATTTTAGAAAAATGTATCTAGTCAGGATGCATGTGAGTTCTGATAATCATTTACGGTGAGCGGGAAAGAATTTTGATAATGGAACAATATTAATTCTTTAGACACAATGAATGTAACATTTGTTTCAATAATTGTGACATTTCTAAGATTAAATGTAACATGCTATAAGTAACAAATGTAGGGTTTTAAACAAAAATTCGTAAATAATGTAATATATATTTTATTTTTTGCAAATGTAAAACAGATTTTAATTGACAAATGTACTAATTTTCATTTAATATTTTGACGTGACAATACTTTCTGATACTAAAATAGGTATAAACAATGATTTAAAACGTATGTATGTATCATGTCGATGGTCTTAAGAAGTATTTCTTATTTCAAAGGGAGAGTCGGAGGAGCAACAACTTTATAATAATTGGAGAACAAGGTGTCGTAAATTGGTCTACAATAAAACACTCGATCTGCTGTGTCAAAACAATCTTGTCATATTGTGAATCAGTCCCGTGAAATTAAATAAATTGTGACAAAATTAGCGCTTTTACATATTTGCATTTTAGTGTATCGAAATTTTGTACATTTTATCATGTTCATTTAGGTGGGAAATATTGTTCTACGAGCGTATTATAAATTATTTTAAAAACAACACATCAAAAAAAAAAAAAAAAATATGCAATGTGTCTTCATGTTATCATCTTTTCTTTGTTCATTTCTATAGATAATAAGGAGTGACCAGTGAAAACTACTGATTGCAGTTTATAAAAATATTCTCGTTAATTTCGCATTGTAATCTTCTGAATATTTATTTTAACTGGTTCAACTGCTTGAAGACGAACAGTAATTAACAAAAGTGTGTATATTTGTGATGTTTCCTTATTCACACATTGTTTTCATAAGCTGTAGGATCAACTGATAAAAAACGTTAAAATTATTATACTGCATTTCCAATGTTTTCCTCCTGCTATGAAATATGTATACTTCCATGTCTCGATGAACTACAACGACGTGGACGGAGACAGCGCGCGCTTGCATCATCAATGATTGCTTATTGCCTAGGTAAGCGGGGTTATTTTTACAACTGATCATTTTCATGAATGAACATAAACATGACGTGAAAATAACATAATACAGCAGACGTGTTTTAAAAATAAAGAATAGAGTATAAATAGAAGTAGTTAATGACAGTCACAGGGTTCATCTTACAATGATACTATGAAAGGGATTGTAAATATCTGTTTCTAAAAGTATTGATTATACTTAAATAAATAAAATGTATAAATTTATCGAATGCATAATTGGATTTGGACGTTCATCGGTTGATATACCGTGGTGGGCCGTTTAAAGTGTATTGTGAATGTAAAACAACCCACAATAATTCGTTCCTTAAATATATTTAAAAAAGAATATAGCCATTTTCAAATATTCTTATTAAAATTAAACCATACTGTTTTTAAAAAAAGAAGGAAGGCTTTATTTACTCAAACCATTTTAAAGTGTATTAAGATTATTGCAAACAAATTCTGAATAAAAATTGTGACACAAGTGGTTTGATTGTTTTGTAACACGATCTAAACGCTGTTTTGGCCACATTTGCATTGGGATAATTGGAGAAAGACGGTTTCTGATGCAAATTTTCTGTGCAAGGTCGTTCTATGAATAATTTTTAAGGACTAAAATTGTTTGATTTTAAGACTGGCCATTGCAAGAGCAGTATCATATAAATCGTTTATCAATATAGTAATGTGCTAGCTCTATAATGGGTTTTTAAACCAGATAAAATAACAAATACCTTATTGACTTTTGACCTGCACGTACTGCAATTTTTATTTTATTAGAGAAACTATTTAGAGGTTATATAATTAAAGTACTACAGTTGAACTTCGTTATCTCAAAGTCGCTGGGATCTGGCAAAATACTTTGACTTAAAAGAACTTTGAGATATCAGATTTTATGTTAGCATGGGTATGATAAGAGAATTTTAAGATTTTTTACTACATATTTTGGTATATTCCTTAAATGTCGAATTATATTCATTTCCTATGTGTTTAATTGTATGTATTTTAGCTAATAATTTATATTCAAATAAAAAGAAACAGAATGTTTAAATTTCATCTCTTTATTACACAAAACAGCTATTTGCATTCAGTGTTTAATGAAATACATTTACATGTATGAAATACATGTACAGTATTGTCTAAATTAATGATAAATAATGATATCAGCACAATTATAAGATAAAATATAGCACATGTAAAGAAAATATAACCAATGGACAGCACAACAGATCCTTCTCTGGATTGCTTAGCTAGAGTATGACTAGTCATAGTGTAACTAACTAGTTATAAATAAACGTGTTTGGTAACCTTTTGGGCAAACTTTTCAAAGACTCAAAACATTTTAAGAATGTATACTGTAATGCATTTCATATAAGTCGATTCTTAAGTAGTAGCAATTATTTGCATATTAAACACTCTTATAAATGATAACCCATTTGAAGAGGATAATTGTATCATTACAGTAAAACACTCAGAACATGATACAATGCAATATTTAATCATTAGGGATGATTAACAACCGACAAAATAGGAAACGTTCGTTTGGGCGAAGCGAACACCTGCGTTTCATGAAGGAGCAAGCAATATGTTTACAACCTTATGAAATAACACTTTTTTCTATTATAATAACAAATATAATCACAAAGGCCAATGTGTTGTGCCTTATACGGTATAACCATAACAACTTGGTGTTATGTTTTGTAAACCTAGC
This sequence comes from Sinonovacula constricta, assembly GCA_007844125.1. Classification (NCBI taxonomy): domain Eukaryota; kingdom Metazoa; phylum Mollusca; class Bivalvia; order Cardiida; family Solecurtidae; genus Sinonovacula; species Sinonovacula constricta. The sequence goes on from CM017563.1 coordinate 33,494,008, forward strand.
AATGAGACGCAGTAAAGTAGTTTTAAGAAAGTTAAGCAAAATGCAAATTCGTTTTTTATGTGTTTAGCCCATATTGAATGTTTATTTCTCATTGAAAGCAATGATTATACAATTATTTACTTATTAGATTAGCTGGGAAATATGCTGTGATATTGACCAAAAATCGTTATTGACCGAGGCGATAGCCTTTGTAAATGTGCGTTAAATGTCTTGCACTTTGCGCATGCCAGAAATATATCCGACGACGTTTACGATACATTTAACATTATTTTAACCTTAAAACAATTTTCACTGGTTTTGACGCAATGAAAGAGTATGTAAAAAAGGATAATTTAAACTGAGGACAAAAATAGCACAAGACAACTTTCCATAACACTTGGTCAATGAATACGTAGGTGGAATAATAAATATTTAATGCAAATAACACCCACTTGTAGATAAAGCAATTTTTGATCTGAAACACTGCCATAATCTTATTTTTGCGTTGACAAAACAGTAACGACAGACAGAATTGTATGGTGGGCGTGACGCTGCTTTGATTTTTAAAGCACATACGTAGACCTGTTTAAGTCTGTTTAAAGCTTCATTGTTTTTGGAAGGCATTGAATAAGTATATCAATTTCTATAACCATCTGTCCAGGGACACAATACTTGCTATCTGTTTTAGAATACAATGTTGAATAATTGATTTCCTAACAGTTGAAGAACGAAGAATCGTTTAATATGATGTTGTGATCTAACAAGATGTTAGGGAAGTGCATGAATCTTAGGCACGAGCAGGACCCGGTAATATAAATACATTTTAAGTACAACATACATTCTTCGAACAATCACTGATGTGGGTACATTGTGACTGTTAATCGAAGGAAATGGAAATTGTCATCGTGCATTCTAAGTACGTTTTTTATTCTTACAATGTCCTAGTTGATACGCAAATTAGCCATACAAAAGGTGTTCACCTAAGAAATAAACATGAATAATGTTGGATGGATGCTTCATGACATTTGTAATTTCTCTTTTTAGTCATTTAATATAACCCACCATGTCGCATAATATTTTTTTTTTTCACTTTTCATATCATTTTTTGCATAAAAATAATGTTATTTGCAAGATTATATTTCCACAATCGAATTTCAAACAAAATAAAAGGATATCAGAATAACACTCACATATCGCAAATATCATGGAACTCGTTCAATAACCTGTTTTGTATACATTCTTCTGCATCTGAATTTTAACTACACATCCGAAACACATCAACTGGCCATACACGACAAGATTCAGAGTCTTCAAGAAAACAACAACCTTCCAGACGCTCAGTTTACATGTTCGTTCTCTTTTAACCCTGATATATTGTAAGCAGTGTATGCATGCACAAGATCTGCTAATGCAAAATAAAGAAGAAAAAGAAAACTTGGGACATCGTTTAGACGACGTTAATACATTAATGCGTGTAAGCATCTGCATCAGATAACCTATGTAGATAGTTCACTTTTAAATTTGTATGCAATCTACATCAAATCTACATATTTTGTGATAACATTTTTAACAGTAAGTATGAAACTTTATTACGAATGGAATTTAATGGTGGTAGTGCTGCAGCTGATTTGTGCTGCATTGTATGAATAATAATAATAATAATAATAATAATAATAATAATAATAATAATAATAATAATAATAATAATAATAATAATAATAATAATAAGATTAAGAATAAGAATAGTTATTATTATTATTAATTGTTATATATTGTTGCTCACCTCCACACTTAAATCATTAATCTGACCCATTTTAGCAAAAAATGGTACAAAGAATAAAAATGTTACAAAGGTAAAAAAAATAACATTTAGTGATAATAAATTGCAAACCTATACATTCTGAGATAACACATTAAAGACATGATTTAAATTAAATCAGACAGGAATATCTATTCTATATCACAGTTTTATCTGCTTATTTATGTAAAACTTGGATATATAACAGACGTAACGTTTAAAAGGTTTATTGTAGTTAAATGCTACTTCGTTGTAGATGAGTTCTGTGTTTAGTTGTTCAACGGAAATATAAAACTAAAATTTTGAAAAGTCATATTTAGGTTTTTATTTTAAGAATCTAGATCTTTTCATATTGCAGTATGCCTTTTCTAATTATAGCTTTGTTCATCCCTACTATCAGATTTCCAAACAGAGCACCAGTGGACGTAATAGAAACCATTGCATACAACGGATACGCCTGGAAAAAAGTATCTGCGTATTAAGTCGAAACACACTGCTCCAATTTTACATCGATGACATTCCTTCAATTCTTAAGGAAAGTTTTTGCGTACTCAATAGCACTCAAAATGCTTTTGCTGTGCGACAATGTAACAACCAGCACTTAACCTGATATACTCTATATATCTTTTTGCTAATAAATCTCAGGAATGTCTCATACATGTAACAGCTCGCTGGAGGCTCGTGAGTTGCGCAGTTTAGGCTGTGATAAACAATACCTACATTGGGGTTTCTGTTTAATTTTGTTAGCTCAGTCACATAATCATTTGCTTCAACAGCGAACGGCATTGTGTTTGAACTTTGTATTCAGTGCACTGTTATCAGTTGTTCTGTGTTTCTGCAGACAGTAAAGTACATAAATAAATATGGAATACTACGTCAGCGTGCGATCCACTGAGCCGGATTGTTTGAGTTGGTTGTGTAATACCCGGATTGCGCGAGAGCCTCGAGCACAATCCAGGTATTGCACAGCCACCGAGAACATTCCGGCTCGGCGAATCGCACGCTTACGTAGTATTCCTTTAATTATACATTTTTCAGTTGGAACTAATTTTACCGCGGATTTCGTTAGCGAGGTAAGTTTTTTTCCATTACACATCCCGCAGAAGTCTGGCATATATTGCGTTAAATCTATTTACACACTTTGTTTTGTAAGTTTGAAGAATAATACCACCAACAAACAATTATTGGTCATATTTAAAGGCAACAACAAGTGTTTAACAGGAAAACAACAGGAAATAACTGGAAATTACCGATCTGTTCTATTTATAGAAAAAGTAGTCCATCATATTATGCACTTTCAGTTTACACAAAAGACAAGTAAAATACAAGGGTTTTTTATCAAACGCGAAGAGTGGAATACAACTGTATGTATTCAACAAGAAAATACAAACTAATTTTAAAGATAAACATTCATAGGTATATAATAAACAAGTGTGTTTACCGCTCTTACGTTGATATTTACTGATTGGTGAAATATATTAAGGATCTGATATACTGATACTAATATTCTGATATGAGTGTTCATTAGATACAGAAAATATTAAAAGAGTTGGATGAAATGATACGAACGAGACTCTTTCGAGTATCGTATCATTTTAGACAATGAGATTAATATTTTCAGTGTCTAATACATGTAAACACGAACATTAGATTCTGTTTATCACATAACCATAACATTAGCTGTTTTTGTTTTTGTTTTGTTTACAGTGCATCATCTTTTTATAATATGAACAGTCGGCCTTGACATGTGCAAATCGGTTTGGGAGAATCCGCTCATAAAATTGTTTAAATCTTTACTCGACTTTTTTTCATAAAAAGGGAACATATTCGTTTATAACATGGCATTTATGTTATTCTTTTATTAATAAAATTGAAATTATTCAACAACATGCATAAAACGTCGACAGCAAAGTGATCAGGACATGACATTTACACAACACATGCTTAATGACACACTAAGATAATGACGGCACACTACGATAACTTACTAAAGTGTTACCAAAAATGACGCATGCGTGTTACTTCACGCTCAAGCGGTAAGTTGTGTAATAAATATAAAATAATAAATGGCACCTCTACGATATACGTACTATTTCCATCTGCGGTATTGCTTTCAAACACGTTGTGATATATAGTTTCTGCTATGTTTAAATCACTAACCGAAGAACATACATTTCTTTGAATTATTAATCACAACAATTTAACAGATGTTCCGCGTATCAGCATGCTGTAGCCTTCACTTGTAAAAGGTTTCAAATTTATTACAACAAACTCATTCCTAGAACAGTTACCGTTGTCTTTTAAGATGAACCTTTAATATATATATTTCCTAACTGGGAACGAGCATGTTTCCACTATCGGTCACTACGATTTGCAGAAGTATGTGCGACTTAAATAAATGAAGGAATCGCAACTTCTAGCTGTGTATGGTCTTCTCGTATATAAAACATATACTTTACATATAACGAATGTTCAATGTTTAATCGATTCGCACGTGTACAATACATAGATCAGTGAATGCGTACAAAATTAAATGATCGATTTGCTAGCAAATCGATTGTTTGAATTTCGTAATACGTACAATATAACAAGCGTACATCTCTACGAATGAACTGAATCAATAAATAAACCATGACACAGTTAGGCAGCAGCAAACAATGTCTCTTATATATATAGGTATATTATTAATAAACTATTTAGGTACTATAGTATCCATCAGCACAATCGTTTAAGTACCACATTGGGGACCTAATACACGTTACATTAGTAGACAATGAATCTTTATTCAGGAAAACTACTTTACGCAGACAAGCCCTGGCATATCTTAGCTAATAGAGCGTATTAGTGTATAAGCGTAACCCTCTTACCTTACCATTAATATACTCCTGGAACCCATCTTTAATGCTTGTACTAGAAAGGTATCAACATAGGGATGTTTATGTTGTGACAATGTGTCAATGTGTATTGACAATACTTAGTCTGACAGATAAAAAAAGCATGTTTAATCATAATTGTATATGCAACTTACACATAAAGATCGATATACTTTCTCAACACAGCATGATACACGTACAACGCACTTGTGTGTGCTTGTGTTAATTTGTTTTTGAACGCACATAACCGACGGTTGCAAAACGCGACACACTAATCTCACATCACAAAACGCACTCTACGAACGCAAAAGTTCTATACTAATTGTAGATATTTTGATATGTTTAAGCTAAGTAATCGGATTTACGTCTGTGTTTTATACGTGACTTTGCTGCAAGATGACCCAATGTGAATTTTTTATTGGTGTGGTCACTACTTCCTTAATTTTCAAAAGGGTTGAGACTGTCTTGTAAATGAACAAGGACGAACAATGGCTACTTTCTGTGTCTGTTCGAAAAACGAATAGTTTAATATAGTCTCAAACTTTTGCCATTGTATAGTCCAGGTTCTTATTGAAATAAATACGTGTATTATAGAACCATCGTCGAAACTGTCCCAAGTAAACAGTCTATGATGTTTACTTGATCAGCCTTGTCATGAAAATCTTGTCACATTGTGAATCAGTCCCGTGAAACTAGATAAATTATGACAAAAATGCGATACAAAACAAATTATTGCTTTTTACACCTATGCATTTTGTGTTCATTGGAATTTTTGTATATTTTATCCTGGTTAGTCAGGCCAGACATCTTGTTTCGATTTTAATTTCAAACAACTTAGATCAACTCATCTTATCTTGCATTATGTCCTCGGGTTATAACATTATCTAATTCTCGTAAATTTCACATTGTAATCTTCATAATATATGGTTTTACTGTATAAAAAGAAAGACCGGTTTTATTTACCCAAACTATTTATAAACCGTATAAATAGATGAAAAAATTAAAGAACTTTTTGAAATTGATGATTGATTCTATAACACGCTTAACGTGGGTCAAAAAGCTGTGCCTGCCAACATTCGCAGTACGATTATTGGAGAAAATCTGTTTCTGATGCAACATGATGTTTTGTCTACAAATGAGTTTAATCTTAGACTTACATCTTTTAATGAGTATTTTTTCAAGACTGGTCACTGCCAGAGCAGTATCATATTTATCGTTAGACAATATAGTAATATGCTATATCTAAATAGTGGTTTTGTGCAACAAACTTTAGAAAATATCATTATCGACACATGCGTACGGCAATATAGTAGTTCTAGAAAGTATTAAAACGTTAACTATTTAAGTACTTTTCCTATCTAATAATACACCTGTCTGGTAACTTATTGACAAGTGTTTCAAACGTTTTAGACATTTTAACAATGTGTCCTGGAAAGCAATTCATATAGGTCGGTTCTAAGGTAGTAGCACTTGTTTGCATATTAAACACTCTTATAAATAATAACCCGTTGAAAGAGGTTGGCTAATTGTATCCCTACAGTAAACCACTTGAAGCATGATACAATTTAAATAGAATCGTAAGGGTGTCATTAACATTAGTTAGGAATCGTTCACTTAGGAGAAACGAACAGCTGCATTCCATAGAGATGCAAGTAAACGAATGTTTGCTTCTTAAATAGAAACCATTTTCTTTTTCTCTTCGTAAAAATATGCAAAATTACAAAGACCAATTAAAAACAATGAGTGAAGCGTTGATAAGGGTTGGAAAGCTGCGTGTAAAAATCAAAAGTATCCCTTAACCAATTTGTTACAGGCTAATTGAATTCCATTAAGGCTTTGTTGTTTTAAGTGCCATAGATAACCTTTAAACCCGGAAGTTATCGTGTGTGCACATGCGTTACAGTGTTGTAATATTCATTTGTAAATTGCTTCCTGGTCTTTTTTGATATGTTATTTTTAGATTTTAATTAACTGTTAAAGGCCCGGCGTTGGAGCGGCAGCTTCCATTAATTTTTGTTTACTGGTTCCACTTAAAATCATGTTTACACTTTTCCTTTTCATATGTGTGTTGGAAGTTTTTGCACTAGATACAACAGTCATTTTGATAACGTATACATATAAACATAGTAGAAATTAAACCGACGAATTAATGAAACCTTTCAAGTAAGTGCATGTTCGAACAATTTTCAGCGGTTTGACTCCCTATTTACCTAAGGGATCTATGTTCTCTTAACGACTTGCAATGTTTTGTTTAAAAAGTCATTTTTTTCATTCTTAAATTATTCCTTAGTTATATTTGTTTTTTTTTTCTGGTGTAAAGTGGATAACTATGTTTTTTTACATTCTCTATGATAAAAGACGAACAGAGGTCAGAGTCGGTCAGAGGATGTGATATAACACGTCTAACTTTATGTAAGGTATGACACGTCGCCTAAATAGTATTCAATTCAGTCGTATATTAAAGCCGGATAATCTGAACCGAGGACGCAAATAGCGTTAGACAAATTTCGACAACGCTAGACTAGTAGGCAGTGTCCCAAGTCAGTACATGTTATGCCTGCCTGGAGCTGCTTCGTTCCTTGTAATGTTTTAGACGTGTTTAAGTTGGATCAAAGGTCCAGCATTGCCGTTTGCAGGTTTGTGGTAAGTATCACCAGAATTGCGTATTTTTCGTTTAAGCTTTTGCGTCCAAGACAACAAGTGTACACGATTGTTATCTTTTAAGAGTATATTTTTAATGAAACATTTCTAGATAATCAATTATGAATGTCTTATATCCGGTCAAAATAGTTTTATAACACATGATGAGCGCTTTGGCCTATTTTACCTTCAATTTATATTTTTTTTATGTTAAAAAAGGTAATGGCGTGGAGTATATTTTAAATGGTTAATCCATCTACACTGAGTAAACCAATTGAAATGGTCATCTTGCATTAAACATTTGAGTGGAATATCAAGAAAGAATGTTATTTGGTGTTTTACTTGAACCATTACAATCATTTAAGGTTCGTCATATATACTTGAAGCGTAAAATTAAATGTAAAAGCTACAATTAAGCGCAGAAATATAAAACAAAGCAGAAAATGCGAGTCTGCTATACAGATATTAAGTATATGTTTATAAGCAAGATAGACATCTAGAATGAAGATATCACAGTGAATATGAATCGAAGGACGTTTGACAATTTTGTTAGATTTAATGACATTTTGCTTTTTTGTCCACAATTGATCCTGTAATCCAACAATATGTTAGTTTAAAGGCATGGGCATTGTCTGCGTGAGAGTACCATTTAATATGAACACTTTTTCAATGACGAAATTAATTCAACATTAACAGATTTTATAACTGTTCGACAGTTAATTGAAAAAAGGAAAGACATCATTTATTTCCAATATGGCTGTATTTCTTAGAATGTCAAAGTTGTTCTGTTAAATGTTCTAGTTGGAGGTGAACGCACTTGAAGTCAACAAGAATGATGCTGCACTTCGTCCACCTTAATGAAATTAGTGATTTATCTTGTGGGCATTAAATTATACTCGCAATGTCGCATTAGGCTGTCTATACACCTCATCTTTTGCATTAAAGCACTACAATTAGGAAGATAAAGACATCAATTTGACATCCATGACTAAAAGTATATTTTTTTAAAATTATACATATTTATATAGAAATAATAATAATAATAATAATAATAATAATAATAATAATAATAATTATAATAACAATAATAATAATAATAATAATAATAATAATAACAATAATAATATATACAAAGAAGATAACGAAAAAGCATAAGAAAAAAAGAGAGGAGACAGGTTTTTGTCAAAGTTATATTTTAAATTTATTATATAAGCAAAACGTTAACACGTTATTTCTAATTTAAATATTAAAAGTATTTTAAAGAAAACATATATCCATGGTAATCTTTTAATGATTTCGTTACCATATGATTTATTATCTTGCTTTGCTCGTGCATTGTTATCACGCTGCAAGCGTTAGTTATAGTTGCGCTGTTAAGAAGATCACACCTTGCCGTAATTTGAAACATGAAGCTCCTCGCATGTGAGGGGAAGAATTGAACAACGAATTTCTGGCAAGTCAGACATACCCGATCATAGACAGGACAGGTGCACATTGCATTTTAGCTTTTTGTCAGAGCAAGACAGAAAAAATGAAGCCAATTGATATTGATTTAGGGGCCTTGTTTCGATTATTTATATCGCTTTATGAAGGTAAAAAGTAAAGTTGCAATGTAAATGTTATTATAAAAATTACACTTTAAATTAAATGTTTGATTTTGATTTTTATAATATATAATAAATTTAATTTCGAGCTGTAGTAATCCTATTTACTCAAGCAGAGACATTGTTCTTCTTTCTCATAAAAAGCTAATATAATTGTTGATGCGTGATTATAGTAAAAATTATGAAAATAGTATGTTCTTCAAGTGACTGTAAGGGAGCCGGCCCAGATGAAAAGCAAGAAAAAAACAAATACCAATAATGATTAGCCAATTACAATGTCTTCCAATACCTAGCTCCTCTTTCGCTTTCATAGGAGGTAGGAAAGAAGGATAGACCAAATTAAAATAACTAATAAATATGAAGGGTGAAATGGTTTAAGACCCCTTTTCATGTTAAAACCATTTGCTTAAAATTAATTATTTTGTACAATTTTGCACCAGGGTATTGTCATAAACTCATAATACTAAGCAAAATTACAATACAAAATACAGAACATAAAAAGATGCAGTATATTAATATTTCTATAAATATGTTTAGTACTGAATATGAATTTGCTTGTAATTTGTTGTTGCCAACTGCTTTCCCTGAAAACCATTGTATGTTGTCTTGTTGCATGTGTACCCACTTCACTTTAGTTGTTTATTTATGTCTTAGTAAAACTACCCACCTTGTATAAGAATACTAGCCAAACCTTTAGTCTAAAGTACATGATGTATGGGGTTTTGTCTGTTTATCTGTCTTTTTTTCTTTTTTATGTTTTCTTACTACTAAAGCGCTTGCTATATAATATAAAACAAAAAGTAAACAGTTAAAGGTGTCAACACAAATTGGCTCAATTAATTATTTTTATTATGTTACATCTCAAAGTTCAACCCCACATAGATTGAAAATCATTCCATGATATACACCTATATTCTTTTATGTAAAAGAAACATTAGTAGGGCTCTAGTTATTGTCTTAGTATTAAATATAAATGTACAGATATCAAAAATGAACAATGATGTGGTATTGCTATACACTCATGGCAAAGCCAGCACCTCTGCTAACTATAATGTATGCTTTAATAGAATGAAATGTCTGAGAAACTAAATATTTACTGTATGAATGCCCAGGGTCTTAGAGAAAAAAATAAACGTAAAGATGTCTTCAATTACCTCAAGAACAAAAACGGAAATATCTATTTCATACAAGATACACACTTTACTAACGATGATTTAAAGCAAGTTTACCAAGAATTTGAATTCGATGTATATTTAAACAATGGCAGCAGCACGTCAAGAGGAGTTGCAATTTTTATTGACAAAAAACTTGACTTTCAGCTTTTATCACAATTTTGTGACAAGGATGGCAACTTAATTATTCTCAGTTGTTTGATATTCAAGAGAAATATAACTCTGGTTAATTTATATGGGCCTAATCAAGACAAACCAGACTTTTACCAGGCACTCAAGATAAAATTAAAAGAATTTGATAATCCTTGCATAATAGCTGGAGATTTTAACTTAGTGCTTAATCCAGATATAGATTATTTTGATTACCTACATATAAACAACCCAAAGGCTAGAGATATCTTAATAGATATTATTATTGAACTTGATTTAATAGATTGCTGGAGAGACATGTGTCAAGAAAAGAAACAATTTACATGGTTCAAAAAGAACTCTAATAAAAAGGCACGTCTTAGACTTTTTCTTAATTACAAACTCCTTATAAGTGGATGTAAAGGCATGTCATATTTTACCAGGCTATAGGACGGATCACTCCTTAATAAAACTTAACATTGAATTTGGAAATTTCAAAAAAGGAAATTCATATTGGAAAATGAATAATTCATTACTTAAAGATCTAGCCTATGTAAAACTCATTAAAGAAACAATAGAAGAAGTCAAACTACAATATGCCATTGAATGCATGACACAAAATAGATTAATAAATGATATTGACAATGAAAAATTGCAGCTCTCTATTGATGACCAACTCTTCTTTGAAACACTAATGTTTACCATTAGAGGTGCAACAATATCTTATGCTTCGAGAATTAAGAAAAAAACAGATGACAAAGAAAAAGAACTCATACGAGAAATAGAATACTTGGAAAAACAGCTTCTTACAAATCATACACTTTTGAACACTAAAAAAATGAACTTCTTAAGTTAAGAGATCATAAAATGGAAGGTGTAAAAATTCGATCCCGCGCTAAGTGGATAGAAGAAGGAGAAAAAAATAGTAAATTCTTTTGTAATTTGGAGAATTATAACTTTGTGTCAAAATCAATGCAAAAATTAATAAATAGAAAGAATGAAATAATAGATAAACAGGAAGACATTATAGAAGAAGTCAGACAATATTACAAAAGTTTATACACCTATGTTGACACAAATGAGGTTAATTTAAAAAATATACTGAAAAATAAAGACATTAAAACATTAAACAATCAGGAAAAGCAATCCCTCGAAGGAAATTTAACATACAAAGAATGTCTGGAAAGCCTCAGAAACATGAAAAATAATAAAAGCCCAGGCCTATCTGGTTTTACAGTTGAATTTTTTAAGTTCTTCTAGTCTGATATTGGACATTTTCTTGTAAGGTCACTTAATTATGGGCTTAAAAAAGGTCAGCTCTCAGTATCACAAAGACAAGGGGTAATAACATGCATCCCGAAAGGAGATAAAGACAAATTGCTACTTAAAAACTGGCGACCAATATCATTTCTTAATGTTTCTTATAAAATTGCCTTTTCAGCAATAGCAAATAGGCTAAAAAAAGTTCTAAATGTGTTAATAAATGAAGATCAAACAGGATTTGTTCCAAATAGATATATTGGAGAGAATACCAGATTAGTCTATGACATTATGCATTTCACAGAACAAAAGAATATTCCTGGATTACTTCTCCAGATAGACTTTGAAAAAGCCTTCGATTCAATTTCGTGGTCTTTTATAAATAAAACGCTTGAACTATTTAACTTTGGTACATTTTTTACGAGTTGGATATATTTATTTTACAAAAATATAGAATCTTGCATTCTTATAAATGGGCATTGTTCAGAATGGTTCTATTTGCAAAGGGGTTGTCGTCAAGGTGACCCAATATCACCTTATATATTTATCCTTTGTGCAGAGGTGTTGGCATCGCTTATACGTAAAAATGTAAATATAAAAGGCATCAAAATTGAAAATGTTGAATACAAAATATCACATTATGCTGATGATACCACACTTATCCTGGATGGCACAGAAACATCTCTTTTGTCAGCTATTAATATGTTAAAATTTTATGCTAATATTTCTGGCCTCTACATAAATGCAGAAAAAACTAAAGCAGTTTGGATAGGTAGTAACAGATATAATCTAAATAAAAATTTACCAAATCAAAACTTATGCTGGGAAAAGCAATTCACATTGCTTGGAATAACATTCACCACAGACCTTAAAAATATAACTTGTTTAAATTATACTAAAAAAGTTAATGAGATAAAATGTTTGCTAAAACAATGGTCAAAAAGAAACTTAACCCCATTAGGAAAGATAACAGCAATAAAAACTCTTGCACTTTCAAAGATTAACCACCTTATTTTATCATTACCAAATCCCACAAAAGAAATAATAAATGATCTAAAAATATATTGTTCAATTTTTTATGGAATTGAAAACCCGATAAAATAAAAAGAGAGATAATCTGTAAGGATTATGCAGAAGGAGGGTTAAGAATGGTAAACTTAGAGTATTTCATTAATGCCCTCAAAATATCTTGGATAAGGAAAATAATTCTTAATAACAAAAAATACATGCAGATAATAAATACTGAAATACCAGATTTTAAATTTATGCTTATTGTAGGTGCAGAGTGTATACAGAAACAATCAAAGATTATTTCAAACCCATTTTGGAGAGACGTATACTCAGCATATAGTCTTTTCTTGGGAAAACTTGTTCCAAAAACCCAGAAAGAAGCAAAAAGTGTTTTCCTATTTGGCAATAAAAATTTAAAGATCGGTGGGAAACCTATATTTAATTATAATTTCATAAAAATAATATTTACACTATAAATGATTTATTGAAGAATGATGGTACTTTTTTAACATTTACAGAATTTATTGGTTCTTATGAAAATATCACCAACTTCTTGGAGTATGCAGGTATAATTTCTTCAATTAAGAATATATGACAAAGCATACTTAAGCATACAAAACTCACAATTCAGGACATTGGTAAAAGATTAGAGGAACCTCTTTTACCACTATCATTATCAATACTGCTTAAAATCAATAAAGGTTGTAGAGATATATATGACATTATGATTTATAGTGATGTTAAACCAACTTCAGTAGATAAATGGTGCTCTGAAACAGGTGGGGAAATAAATAATATACTAAAATTATTTCAATTGCCATACAAATGCCAGAAAGATACACACCTACAATGGTTCCAAACCAGAATTAATAATAGAATTTTAGGAACAAATGTGTTACTCTATAAGATGAAAATAAAAAATGACAACTTGTGTTCTTTGTGCCACAAACAAAAAGAAACAATCCTCCACTTGTTCTGTGATTGTGAGTTGATAAAAACTTTTTGGAATGAGTTACAAACCCTTATAAACACTTACTGCCCATCCATATCTTTAAACTTAGTGTGCCAAGATATAATTTTTGGAAACAGGTATTTTACTAATGTTCTTAATACAATAATAATGCTAGCTAAGTACCACATTTTCAAAACAAAAGAAACAGTCAAACCTAGTATTGAACTGTTCAAAAAACAATTAATAAATCAATACAGAATTGACCAATACATTTCAAGGAAAAATCTAAAACAAGACATTAATGACAAATACTGGAGCCCACTAATAAATTTAATAACACATATTAACTAATTCCTAATTCACTAAGACTGACTAGACATGAGCATATATAACTTAAGTTACTAACTTATTTTATTTACATATGTTATTTAAAATGTTTATAGAAAGGACAAGTATAGAATATTAAATTTTTTAAAAAATCACATTATTATACAAAAATAATATGCCAATCTGGATTTGTATAACTATATGTTTTTGTAATATTGGGTTAATAACTTTGTTAAGCCTAGTAGTGTGTATCTTTGTGCATGTAAATGTGTATCTATATGTTTGTGTGTATATATGTATAGGTATATATGTATGGGTATGTATGTATATGTATACACTAAGCCTTAGGTATGTCCATTACAGAAAAGACATGCATTAAATATTGAATTTTCAATAACAATAAAAATAATCAACCATGTATGACACAACTTAATGTATTGTATAATTGAATTAATCATTATTTCACAGTATTATCCTTTCTATAAATGTTTGCAGTATTTTGCTCTGTTTATCGATTACTGCAATATTGATCTTGACTTAAATCAATCTATTTTTTTTTTGTTTTGTTGACTAATTAAAGTGAATACATATATTTTTGCTAAGACTGTTTCGAAATACATGTACGCCATTATAATAAAAGTTTAGTATGCTTATGAGTCGGGAACAACTGAAACAAGGATACAATTCAATATATAGAGGTAGAATTACATCGATAACTTCATTACAATCCGTAAATCCCAACAATACAAGGAAAAAGATACATACGTTATTTTCTTTTACCTTTCTTCATTCCTGCTATTATTTGTATTAAGACAACATTAACATATATAATAAACCCATAATACTATTCATTATCATAAATCAACCAATGCATGTACTCCATTTGTTCTTCAAACCGACTCAACATATAACTTTATTATTGATATTTATGTCAAATCTTATATTTACTACATGTTGTAAAATTGAAACTGTATTTGTATGATCGAAACTCACAAATAAAAATTAAAAAAAAAAAAAAAAAAAAAAAAAATGATTAGTTTTAAGAAAGTCGGGCACAAAAAAACGAACAGTTGTTACTATTTAAGCTAGTCTTTTTGTACCATATACATGGTTTTGACGTGTCCAAGTGTCTTGTTTCATGGGAGTTAGTGTGACAAAAACAATGTAGACGACATGATATACAAATAACATATTTGTAAATGAAAACGAAAATTAACAAGTTTTCAGGCCTAAATGTAACATATTTCAAGATTTGTCATTTTGAGTCGCATGTGACTGAGTCCTGGTCGAGACATGATATTTCATGTTGGGCGGCTCTCTTCAAATTGACATGCAGTATGACGTAGTTCTTTAATGAATATTTGATCGAATCTCATTCTTAAATATGTTTAAGCTAAACAAGAAAGACACATTTAGATTCAAACCGAGTTTTACGATATATGAAACTTTGAATAAACAAATAATCCAATAATACAAAATTATTTACAAGAAAGTAAGTTAACACTCACTGTTAAAACAGAAAGTGGCAAAAGTTTAATTATGTACAACTTTTAACTTCTACTTATATACAAGGTACATTGGCATGAGAGATATAACCAAAACGACATAATGCTATAATGATTTGTTTATTTGATCATTCAACCTAGGATATTATCAAAATAAATGGAATCGTCAAATGATAACTAGCCGTGCCGGACAACGTGAATCGGAAATCATTGGTAGCATGTTATTTTTTAATTGTGGTTACGTATAATCCTGATATCATAAGCACATAGGGTAATGTTTGAAAAACAACATTGGGATATATATGACATACCAAAGAAGGAGGCAAGCACAGATGTGTTTACCGACCACATATGGTAACTATCCCCATTATTTTCTTATAACTGTCAATGGTTGGAAAATGTCAAAGGAAAGTACTTTAGATGTCGTCTTTGCGACAGTATTTATAACAGTCTATTGAGCTAAACTTTAGTGAACAATAGACATATGTGATTCTCATCGTAAACGATTTTTTCGGACGTGTTGTTTCTTTCATTTTGTTGTGACAAACATTTACATTTCTGAATATATGTAACTATTACATTGCTATGTGCATACAGTGTGTATACAATGAGAGCTGATAAGGTACTTTAGGGCGAGGGGCAATAACTAACTAATCGATTGTTGTCCGCGACCGGATTCTACTGATGTTTGTCCTCAGATTGGTTTTGTCTTAAACCTTATTAGGAAGTTCCAGAGCAATATAAAATAATGAAATCAAGAAAAGTTCAAAAGGACGCGTATTGCCATGTATTGCGTTTCTTTGTTGTCTTGGCTTTAGTTTGGCTGCATCGAGTTTATTGTTACTTCTTTAAACAAGAAAACGTGTCAGTGTTGGAAAATTAAATAATTCTTGAAGTTTATTTAAGAAGAGATGCAGTAAATAAACAGAAATTAAATAAGTTTAAAAATCCTTGCAATCGACCGGTTACCAGTGAAATGTTAAATGCAAGAAAACTCTTTCGTAAATAGACGAGTATTTCTCATATAGAAAAACTATTTTAACACTTACGAACTAGACACAAGAGATTAATAACTATGATAGGGTTATCCGGTGGATACATTGAAGACAGTGTATATTCGTGTGTCGAAAGTATCTTCAATCACGATTTGTTTTTGCAAACGAGAGTTACACTTTAAAACGTCTTTTTGATAATGGTTAACATTCGTACATCTATAGTTTGTTATAATTCCTTTTGAAAGTATTGTAAGGACTACTACTAAAAGGGAGGTAGGTATTTTTACCTATTTACAAATGTCTTTTTTAAAATGTCTTTTGGATTGATGACAGAGTGGCAATATCGGCATCACATGGTCAATACGTGTTTTATTTAATATTTCTACAGCTATGATGATATCACATTCATTGGCGAAATATCTTGGGTGTTGTTGTTTGCAAGGGTTTAATCAATTAAATATTTCGATAAAACTAACATTCTTAGAGAACAAGTCAGTCTTTGTAATAATCTACGTCTACAAACAAAAACTAATTACCCACTTCTTTCGGAATAAAATAATAAATTGGCGTTTGTTTTTCCATCTCGCAACTGTGGACCGAAATTTTAACACATGCAATTGGCCATCAATCAGAAACGAAATGGACGTTGTATTTGGCAGAAAGCAAACATGCAAGGCCTTAATGTTTGTTGAAAACCACAAAGATTCTTACCTGAATTTAACAAGGAATTATAATATTTAGTCAACGTTTATCAGCTTTTGATATAGCGATCTTAAGCAAAATATTTATTTTGCTGTTAGTGCTTATTTAGACTAATTTCTTCTAAAATGACTCTATGAATTTAGGTAAAATCATGTAGCTTAGTGAATGGATTTAACGTTTTAACCAAATGACAGATACATTTTTCTAACAAATTTTAAAGAAAAATGCAACAAAAACAACCAAATTATACTTTCAAACGAACTCCACAGTCATATTTTGACCATCCACGTTGGAGATAGTAGTATTTAATCATATTGTAAGAATATTGATTACAAACAGTTTATGAGTAGTGTTCTTTAAATATCATCGCATTCAGTAATATTTAATTAAAATACTTAAAGTGTGCGTCTTAATTAATAATAATATTCATATAATAATAAAAGGTTCTCCGTCCAGGAAAAATATAATAAAATCAATATCAAATCAACTCTGTAATTCACATGTTGTATATAAAATGCAAACATGCCATACATTATATACCATTTTTATTAATTTTTGTATATTCCCAGAAAAAAATTGTCAAACGAATTACTTCCTGTCTGTATTAGTCGTTCTTGGCTTTTACAATGACCCTGATCAAATGGTTAATAAAAAAATTCGTAAAATTGGAACAATCTGGCATTGTGAACAATAGATAATAAAATTAATATATGTATTAGTTCCTTGGCACAATTATGATACAATAGTTAATGCGTAACCCATATGTTCTTTGGCAATGGCATTAATGTTTATACAAAAAGAATGGATTTAAATTGCATTAAATATGATAAAATGAATTAAAAAACAAACAAAACAAAAACAACAACCCTCAGCTACTTTTTTAATAATGTTGTTTGGTTGTTAATCCTGTAACCAGTTTGTAATTTGCAAGTCTCTGTCAGTATTTCTTGATGTCATTCGGCATCAATATATAGAAGGGAACTATTTGTTTCTACAGCTAAGGGATCACTGTCCTGAACATCACCGGGGACTGACGACGTCTTCCTTTATGGAAAAGGTACTAAAACGATCAGAATTGCTTGCTTAACCAGAAATTGCAACTCTAACTTTCTTTTGATAACCCTTCTGATTGGTTGTGTCATTGTTGTCACCAAAACATTGATGTTTTGTGTTGGTTGTGGACACTGCCATGTAGTATTCATCAGGTTTCTTCAATCATCAATTATTGCTGAAAGTCGTTAAAATAGACATCAACGTTTCTAGGTGACTTAAACACGTTTAAAAATAACTAAAAATTGATTATACTTTTATTATTCCAACTTATCGCAATTAAAACTGTCTGGACACGGGCTAGCGCGTGTACATGGTGCAGAGTCAAATGTTTCGTAAATGTATTATGCTACGTCACAAAAAGGCACCCTCTGGCCAACCATTATACCCCTTTAACACTATTTGGATACACACACTCAAACACGCACGCACATACACATACTGAGAAAACATTTATAAATTACACAGATGGCGTCTCACGCCTAAAACTAGCCTGTTAATGATAATTACGCCCTTTTATTCTCCCAAATGAAATACCACGCCATGCTTTGGAGGAAAACGCACTGCTATAAAAGGAGGTGGTCATAGGTAGACCCCTTCCAATGAAAATTTCGTTTTACCGATTGGAAGAGGGCAACCTAAAACCACATCTTAAAGACACTATACTAAATTAGACACACCACACTGGCGATAAAACAAGGGTCAAATGCCGCCGTATAACTATAAGGTCAACCTAGGACAAAAAATTAGGCATTGAAATTCACACACTTAAATACTCACCTTATATTAGGACTAAATTACGAAATTATCCATCTATCTAAGCTTTTTAGCTATATAAGTAGGTAGCCAAAATTGGATACCTGATAGGAACCCACTATTTGGCACATTGAAAACAACTCATGCTTGGACAACATGACGGTGTCACGATAAAATACGAACGTATGTGTTGGCTGACCTTTAAATAAACCAATTATCAGTCAGTCCAAGAAATCGCAAGTTCAAACTACCATCATTTACCAGTGGTAATATTTTATTTGTTTTGATTTAACAACGCTTTAAGTGCAGTTGTGAATCTTGTTTAACTGTGTCGAGGCCGGTTTAAAACACGCATCGTTTCATCATTTGAATACAAGTCAAATGGCTGGAGAGGAAATACGTTTTCACATGAAACCGTTAATGTTTTTTGTTTATTTTCTACATTTCTCATTCACAATAAATCCTATATCTAAATGTAGACCATTTCAGTCACTAAAATTAGTGCTATGAAATACATTCTATATAATTTATAAAAGAAATCACAACAAATGATTGATCTTATCAGTAATTTAACAATTCTTAGTTGATGGTTTTCTAAACTGGTATATTTTCAACTTGATAGATTATTTTTACTTTCTTTTTGTGCCCATTTAAACCTACTGAAGATAAAATATATTTCTAGGCAGACTGAGTAAAAACTTAACATATCTACTGTATAAAATGGGTATTGTTAAAATAACATTCATGAAATATTAAAGTTCAAGAAACTATGAAAAATGAGCTTATACTTCTTTTTCGTGTCTCCATGTTCGTCATGCCTTTACCTGGATCTCTTTGCAAAAGTTTTTATCTACTGGCTGCTATGCACCTTATGCTCCTGATGTTGTAAAGCTTTTTATTTGTCCCCATTTTCTTTGATTGGCATTTGATTGATTTCCCATATCTGTTAATACCGGTAAAACATCTCTCTTTTTCGGAATTTCTGTTTTCATCATTTTATGCAGGTTGCTTCCTTATTATTCGTCTTTTCTTATATTTGATTTGCGAAATGGCTTGTTTCTGTCTTTTAAAAAAAATCTCATTATTTTTTCTCTCAGATCTCTGTGAATATGCCCTTAATTTTGTGTTTTATTTGAGTCAATGCTTTATTAATTTCCTTTATCTACTTTTGTTTGTTCTTTTAGGTCTTTTTCTGTGTCATTTTGATTGTCTTTGTTGGATAGATATTGTAAGCAAATAGCAAATTATTCTGAAATCTGCAGATATAGTAGAGTAAAGGGCCAATGCTATTGTGAAGTATTCTCTAGAACATTTATGTAATCTTTCGGGCCTTTTTTCCAATTTGGTATTAATCCTCTTTAAATCCATTTTTATAAGGTAAAGCTTTGTTATATTGCAAATATCACGTGATGATTCTCACTGTATTTAAACACCATGAGCGTTGTTTTCTGCACGCCTATAAATAAACTTCACATCACATAGAGTAGGTTACAGGATGATAACAGTAACAGTTGTAATAGGACTGGTTACATGTTGTCAGATTCATGTTATATTAAGTACCCTGTATATCCTAATCATTACAAGTGTGCTACTAAATAAGGATATATCTGTTACTAAGTTCCGAAAATGGGAACAGCTATAGTACTTATCCACATCCAGTACTGTTATTGCCACGCTCTAACATTGTGTACGAGTTGTTTGTTTGTGTACCTTTTATATTCCTTTGAGAACCTTAGGGCAACTGATATTTTTATTTGTCCAGAAACACGGAGATGGCTACCTACACTGTGCTGAAGAGGGAGACCCAGAACCAGCAACATGATCGTTCTGTTACTATAGAACCCCCGCCATTGAATCAGGAGAACAACGTCTTTATGCAAATGCAATGACACCATGCAGGCGGAGTTAAAAAGAGCGCTTATAAAGATGTGCAGGTAGTGTTCTGTTTTTGAAAATGTTTTGACAAGCGCATCTTTGATAATGGATACTTTCTACTTAATCAAATAGTGAGCCTTGATATCGATTTCAGATAATATAATAATAATATAATATATTGTTAAATGTATTTTATGCAGGCAAAATGTCGGATACCACCTTTAAAGGGTGTATCTGGCGCTTGAGCTGAATAACAAACATAAAGGGATTAGTTATCTGACTTTGTGCGTGTTAATAAATTTTTTACTGTTCTTACGAATAGTTCTACTATAATCGGATACTTGAGACAAATGGAAATGGAATTTGGTATTTTTAACTTTACATCAATTACTTTGTAAGTTATATAGGCCCTTTACGTATGAATAAATACGTTTAAATATTTTGTTTAAAAATACCATGTACATCTCTTCATTGATAGTATGACCATTAGATATTCCGAATCACCCACCCACCTACCCCAAAAATAACAAAAAACAAACAAACAACAACAACAACAACAAAGCAAATAACTTGAACGGTGCGGTTTGCAAATGATCCTCATTAATTTGTATTTGGCTGCAACACTGCCAAGCGACTTATAGAACCTTTTCTTATTTACCAAATCATTATCACAACAGTGTTACTTGTGCAGTGTGGCGGTCGTAAAAAATCTCACCGTGCATATAATCTATGCCGTCATCTAATTCATCCAATTTAAATATCTGGGGGTATTTTTCTTATTAAGCTATTAAGACCATGCCACAATTTTTATACCAACAAAATACGCATATTTATGAAGTTTTAATGTCATTTTAAGCTAAAAGCAGCAAAGTTTTAGTGCCATACAAACATACAGACATGTAGGTAAATACATAATGAAGCTATAGTGGATTGAAATCCAAGGCTTGAGTAATTCTTACTTAAGATTGGTTGGTGAACACGGATTTAATTGTGTTTGGAAGCCTGATAATGGAAAGGCATATTGTCAATTAAAAATGCTCATTCTTAGTAACATAACTAGATTAAATAAATCGGGAAGCGTCGGTAATACAGTGTGTGCCTAGTGTACAGCAGCCTTATCAGGAAGATTTACCAATTCATGGACGAAGTTGAGACCATGTTAAAGCTTTATTTATGCCAACATACCGTAATCTTAATGATCTAAATCTAAACTCAGCACGTAAAATTAAATTTATGTTTCATGTCTTTACACCAGTAATACTGTAAAACTATAAGATTAACATGTGACCTGTTTTGCTGTCTTTTTGTATATATCGATCTATGCTACATGCACAGACAATAAGAATATATGACAAAGTCCTATGAGCATTTCAACATATACCAAGCCCCGAAAGGTTGCTTGCTATTTTACCTACTCGCTAGTTTCTTATTTGCTGTCCAGTATAAATATGAATGATCAGTTTTATTGTTGTATTACTGTCCCAAAGTGAACAGCCAGGAAACTAGCGAGCTGAAAGAGATAAATCACAAAATATCAGCGTTGTCCATTATTGTTATAAGCTGCTTTGCTTACCATTAGTAGACATGTGAGATACAAATTCATCCGATGTTAGCACGAAGGTCATTGAGGAAGGAAAAACAGTCAAACGACGACTGGTCATGCAGAGCGACACTAAATGATATGTTGTCGCCTTATGAAGCCAACATCTTATTAGTTGTGGAAATTATTTTTTGATTGAAATAAAAGTTTCGAAATTAAAACATATGTTTGCACACCACTCAATAACATAGGCATCATTCTTCAGAGTTGTCGTATATAAATTTGCCTAGTTACATAATCTAAAGTCACCCAAACTCGTTTCACAAGTTCAATATATCAGTGTTTCGTTTAAAATTATTCTTGAACTGGCAAATGTAAATGAACACTTCACCGATAATCACCTGACACGTCTTTTAAGAGTGGAGACACTTAATCGTCTCGCTTGTTCTGTTTCTATTTAACGACACTCCATAAAAGCATGTAAGTATATTTAGGTCGTAATTGAAGTTAATTTAAACAGACACTGTCGCAATTAATGCGGCGGAGTAGGCGGAGTAAGCCCTTAGACAAAGAAATCACGGGAATCAGTTTTCGCCTGATTAATTATCATGCGGACTTATCCTTTTTTGTTACGTTACAAGCTTAGTATGAAGGGTAAGACAACGTCAGCTTTTATCGTTTATGTTTGCTGGCCCTTAGAACTATTTTCAATTTCCAGGTAAAGGCAAAAATAGTTTAAGTGCTTCTTTACTGCATTAAGCCATATTAACTTCTGTAAGTTGCAATGAAAAATCCTTATTTGAAACAAGTAGTAATCTTAATGTTCGTCGACTGTTTAACAATGTTTCCCTATAGGAACCATTCGATCACCCGACCTCGATGAATTAAAAATATATTGATTTCTAGCATTGAAATTTTCTCCTTAAGAACAAACTCGTGCAAACCATATTGGGATACGAAATGCCATAGGAATCAGCACAAGGTGAATCACCATCAAGGTATGAAGTATTAAAAAAAAATGAAATTGAAATTGTCTCTCTTGTCATAGATTTAAGTGGAAACCTTGTCATTTGAAAAAAGCGAGTTCACTGTGCACAGTTGGTTGCCATAGGAATGGCAATTATTTGTCTAAGTAAAGCGTCATAAACGTAGCATGTTATGTAAATATTATCTTATAAGAAACATATAGCTTCAGAACAATTGTTCAAGTCCACATAGTAAAACTTTCGAGGAAAGTGATGGTAAGAAGGCATTTATTTCATGATAATGCAATATATACACGTTGCTCTCCAGCAAATGTCTTTTTTGGTAATAAAAGTAATGAATTATATCTTAATTAAATCATGATTTAAATACGTGTACAGAGTAGAGAAATTATAAAGTATTAACTGCAGAACAATACAATTATTATACGAACTTGTCAAAGGCTTTTAAAAGAATGTTTATAGAAGAAAAATGTTAACTCTTGAATTTTCATACACGTTTACACAATATTTAACAACTTGTTTAGGAACGGCAGTAAGTAGTTAATATAATAAATGTGAGTGGCGGTGCAGGAGCTGGCACTAGAGACGAATAGTGACTTGTATGGTGTTACAACAAAATTTTACGTAGAATAAATAAATAAAACACGTGTATACTTAAATGCCTAAAGCATTCGTTATTTGGACAGTGTGATTAGTCGAGCACGGGATAAAGGGACAGATGACACAACAATATAATTACATGCCTTTGGCTTTTACATTATTTTCAGATGTTATTGTATCTTTATTTATTTTATTTATTGTAAATACAGTAAACAATCACTGACTATCAGATACATGCTAGTACCTCGACGATTTAAGTAAAAATGAGGCATCAAAAGCTATCCATACTCTTTTATGACAACAAAGACACTGATTTCATTTTTTGTAATATACTGTTAACCAAAGAAAACATTTCCCGTGTAATGGATGTCTTACAATAATAGAAAAAGTCTTTTCCTTGAACGAAAGTGCAACAAAAATACTCCCAATAAAATCAACTAAAGAATACCAATATTTTATCAGATCTTGTGTTGCTTTGATATTCTCTATCTTACATGACTGGCTTTAATGCACCACGCTGTATCTGTTTGACAAGAATATATTCCATGACCTCGAAACAGATGAAAGGATGTCAATAGTGTGACTGAATATTTTGCTCACTCTGCAGACACGGTTACAGCTATTTACAGCTATTTATAGTACTTGTAACCACTCCAACAAATACTGATAGAATACGTATTACACGCTATTAGACTGTGAGAGGTAAGGCCGACTCTAAACAAGGAACTGTGCAGTGAGAATAGTATTTGCTCTTTAAACTTCAAGCAACCAAATTACAGTTTTAAAAGCTCATTTGCTTTATTGGTACCACAACGGACAATTACGAAGAACCTTTAAGTAGTATGACTATACATATCCTAATACCCAATGAATGCAATGGTAACACTTTAACATTACAACGATTGCTAATCTTTATTCTATGTTTTGCAAATAGAAAAATAACATTACCGTTTGGCTTATAATTGTCCCTAAAAGTTAATCGGGAGTTTTACAACATTGTTGTAGGTGTCTTCGAGGAAAAAATGAAAAAAATGCCCAATGTCAGAGGATTGATTTTTCTTCTGTTCATTTGCTCGTGGTACGGTTTCGGCTTCAACTGATGAATGTTGCATTGTAGCGTCTAATAAAGAACCTGTTTCGGCAAGAAAGTTAATCAAATGTTAAGAAAATCAATGAACTATGAACATCCGACTGGTCAGACATTTTCGGTCGAGAAATGATGCGTAGTATGGGTTTAGGTTCCTGTCCGAACCAGACAGAAGAAAGAATGGTCATTGAAATTGAAGTATGACTGTAAGCAACTGTTTTTAGGACAAATATTATAAAAATCAGATGAACTTTTTAGTAAAGTTAGTTTTTATTACACATCGATATTCCTTGTGTCCGAAGACACATGTCGAGTACATAGATAAATTTCACAGCTTAGAGGTGACATTAGTATCGAAGAAGGGAATTGCTTAAATTATTTCACTGCTACCAAAAACAATTTACTATACTAGAAGAAAAAACATTTAAAATTTTCGAAAAAGATCTTTTCATTTCGACAGGATAAGAAACCCAATAAGTTTAAATTTATTTTTTTATAATATGCGTATTAAATATATGTTTATAATAATTGTTAAATGTATTTGTAACAGGTGTTCTTAATATTTAAAAAAAATCGAGATCATTATCGAGGACAAAAACAATCTAGCTGATGTAAAAGTTAGTGAAAACATTACTATACTAGATTGCCCGTATAGAAAGCTTAGGCATGTTAATAGCGATAAACGAACATGTATTTGTCTCTTATTTCTTATAACACATTTTTTAGATAAAACTACGCACATATGAAAATATTCACTTAAAAACGACAATTCTTGCCGTACATAAAAATATTACTTGTGATCATTGGAAATTATTTCCTCACCTGATCCGGCTTTGTTTGCCTTTCCCTTATTCTTTATTTTTCCTTAATGAATCGTGATGACGTCGGATTATATTCTTTTATCAGCAAATGTATGCGTTAATGGTACATAAAAATCAAATAATAGTTAATGCGGTCATCTTTTAATGTATTTTGAAAACATGCTGGTTTTCTTACCGTTATGTCTTGGAAAATTACTGTCAGAACTAATTACTGTTATTTTGTTGTTTGCGCCGAAGGTAAGAAATATAGTTATATGACTATTAATAGCTATAATTGTACGTTGGTAATTAGCTTGTATTTGTCTAGGATCTCAGCTACAAATCCAAATGCTAATGTTGAAACATGAGTTTAATTATATCTGGAACACGGGATCTGCTTCTTGTCTATCTTTTTGTTATCTTGCACTCAAGGCTGCTATTAACAAATATACAGACTTTTATGTCTTTTTAAACGTTCAACAGATGAAAATTAGCGTAGATTCTTCTTCTTTTCGATGTAAGATGCTGAAACTAATAAGATATTCACGTTCTTCCCTTGGCATTTCAGGTTGTTGATAGGTCGTTTATTATATATGGGGATATGGAATCCCATGGCAATGATTGGAGTAGCTGCTTCAGAGAATTTACACTATGGTCCCTCGCATGAAAGTCAATGCCATAATTCATGTAGAGATATGATATAATATAGTAAATGTTGACACTATTCCTTACACTTGCTTTTTCTACCAAAAGCAATAGAAACGTTGTGTTCGAGGTTCGATAATTGTTCGCATCTTTATCATTCTTTCATTTGAGTTTTAGACCTCCTTTAGCACTTAAGCTATTATTGGCCGACAACCAATTTTAGCGAGAAATTTCTTGCTTACCCAGTCGCCAATTAATGTCTTCCTTGCAAAAATATGTGATCAACTCTTCAGTACATAATCTTCATATTAGTGTCTGTGATGGAGCATAAGGGATACTAAAAGTTATTGACATGAAAATTATAAAAAGCAAATAATTACAGTTATATAAAGTAAAAACACAATAAAAAGCGTTGCATTTAACAAGCGCATGCGTTAACAAGATGCTATGGTCCTTTCCGTTCTTTTCCTTAAATCTGCTGTTGAAAAACATTTTTTTTTTCAATTTACTTTTTCAATTGTTTTAATTATATATATATATAATTTGAATAATAAAAACAGAAGTTTATTTCATTGTATTACCAATAATATATGTCTGTTGTGGGAAACTAATAGTGGATAGAATATATATAAGTTCCTTTACAAAAATATTACAACCAGCAATTGATTGGAAATAGTCGTCAAGAACTTGCTTTTAAATAACACGATGACCGGTCATTCCATTAAGAGTACTCACAAAACGGTAATTTGAAACCATAATTTGGACAGTCACTGTTGGAATTCTGTCTTATTATTTCTCCAATCGTGACCTACAAAGGTGAGTCAACTGCAGTCTCCATTAATAGAAGTTTTTCCAGTATCTTTTGTTACATATAATTGTCATCCTTATGTCAACGTTTTGAACTGTTTAGCTTATACTGAACACTGTTTTCTAGTTGGAAAGTTACCATTGATGTATTTATCTTATTTATCGTTTATTTTTGATAGTTGATAATTAGATTGTTGTTTATAAATTGTATTCTTTGCCCAATTATTACCTCTCGATGCACGTCTTGTATCTGTATATGTAATGTCTCGCCCCAGTGGTTTCAATATTTTATAATGTTTTGTTACATATAATTGCCATCATTATGTCATCGCTTTGATTAGTAAATTGCTATCGATGCATTTTTTATTTATCGTTTTATTTATAATTGATACTTATTCTGTTTATAAATTGCATTCATTGCCCTGTCAATACATCTTAACGCAATTTAGTTTTTCGTTCACATATACACCAAGTACATTAAACCGTAAGAGTCTCAATTCAAAGATAAAAAAATTGTTAGAATGATGTTATACATAAAATAAACAAGGCATTAAGACAAGATTATAAATAAAATGTACGAAATTTCGCCATGAATCATTTAACGTTTTGCTTGTCGTAAATTGTCAACAAACGTGTTAGCGGAGGTGTAAGCCATAATTTTGCTGGTAGCTACTTTATTTACACAGTAGTATGACCCCTTTCACTGTGGATATACGAGGAATCCCCCGCAACCTGACCATGTCATAAAATATCAAGTAAACAGTTATCATACTACCGACTTATCTCTGATGTGCCTTAATTAGAGAGTGTAAATAATATGACTAGTCTTTTGGACATTTTAAAAAAATCGGATAAAGTTACAAAGCAGCGAACACCTCGGGTCGAATGTACATGTATAAGGAATCTTGAGTTAGAAATAATAACTAAGATCCTTTATAAAACACAAGGTTTCGCTGGTAGTAGCATTTGACACAGTTTACAAAGCTTGTAATAATAACATCTGGCTTGCCTAAGGTTGTCGAACATGTCTTCAGTGCATCTTGTGAATTAACATAAAAATTAGATGTCTACATATTGCATATTTGTTTATCTTGTACGCATAGTTAGTTATTAATTTGTTATATTAGCTAGACATACTAATATTTCATGTATACATACATACATCAAAATTAAATAATAAAAATAATAAATATTACACGACATGGTTTTAGGGAGGGACTGTTTAAATCGCTAATCAGTGATAACAATGTTATGGGCTTGTTCAGCTCACAAAGCTTTCATTATCTGTTTCCCAGCCTAGCGGACAATGAGTGTAGACATTTAAGTCATATGTAAATACACCGCTTATAAAAACATTTGTGTGCTGGGATTTGAGCATACAGGCAGGTTTTAATGAAATGTTAACAGAAAAAAAATGTACAAAACAGCACTAAACTTAAATTGAGGATGTAAAGTCTACGTGGCCTACTTTTCTTGGAAACACGCCAGAAATTCTGTTGGGATACGATTGATGATTATCTCGCCGTGACAAGGTTTCAGCTTCGATTTCTTACTCTAGCTGTTAGATTGGGTATTGCTGCGTCTGATTTAGAGCTGACTGGGAAATGGCATGTTAGCTAATCGCATGTGAAAGGAATAAATGAACTATCAATATTCACTCGGTTAAATTTGGTCAGTCATAGCAAGAATGCTTCCAGTAATATTGTTTTTCTTTGTTATTCTCTCACGCTACAATTCTATGTTTCTTTTTCTTTTCTCTCTCGCTTCTCTACATATATCTATTTTCTCTCTATCTTGATTCTCCCTTTTTACTCTTTTGTCTTTTTTCTCTCTCAAGCAGGCACAAATGTAAGAATGGCGGTCACACATCCTTCTCCGTCTCTATCACTACCTTTTTCTGAATTATGAGTAAAGTGTAATAATAATTAATGTTCCAATCCTACATTTTTTACATTGACTAAGTTGCTGTCACAAGGTTTTTACGTCTGTCACAGCTTCGCAATAATTTGAGATTAAAAAGAGAAAATGGTAGACAACATTGTATCCGTCTAATATAACTTATAAAACATCAATTTTGATTATTTACGATATTTAAGATGCACTTACTTGCCAGCAAAAAAGGTGGAAATATACTTGGAAATATCTTTTTATTTAGCGACAATACAATTAAAATGAATTTTAAATGTCATTGGAAGGTTTTAATGTGGGAAGTTTCTCACATAAGGAATTTGCATAGTACAAATTAGCATTTCGGTGCCTATATGGCATATGTACAGATCCCTGTATGGTGTTCTTTATTTTCATTTTGGGTGCAGGGTGAAGCATGTTTCCCATAACCTCTTTACCATTTATATCAAATATATATCGACAACCTTTTAGTGTCTCATGCAGTTTGGCTTATATATAACCGAACGACAGGAGCATCCACGTCATCTTGACACAATTCTGGATTAATTTTAAACTTAAAAACTTACCAAGCGAGTTGCTCCTATTGTTGAACATATAACAGGGATAACTTAAGAAAATTCCATGTAAAAGGACAATTTATGTTTTGTATTCATACAATCAAAATGGGTTATGCTTATTGTATAAAAGCCAACTGTAAGGACAATATAATTACGTCAACTGTCAACAAGTCCGAACTTACATAAATCATGAACAGTACAGTTTTGGGAATATCTATGGATAAATCTGAAATATTTAACTTAGAAAACAAGAAAAGTGGAAGTAGTTGATATCATATAATTAAAAACAGCATAGTTCAACGAATATGGTTTTTGCACAGTAATCAGTCATAAAACAGCTGTTTAAATACAACACATTTCAGCTCTGTAATCATTGGACATGGGGAGGTAAAAAAGACAAAGAAGCAAACATAATGTCGACGTTTTCTTTATGAATTTTCCATTGCGATGTTTTTTTTTCCTTGTAATAAGCTGGACTTTGCCAATAGGGCCATTATTGGGTCGGTGCAAAGTTACAGATAAACAAATATTCTCCCTCTTTTCACGGGGTCGAAGTTATATTGATATACAATTTGACATCAATGGAATGTCAAATATCGACGGATTCGATTGAAACGTGGGGAATATACATGTTCGTGATTCAATGTTACAATTCGAGATCAAGCACGTATATCGATACGGTGTATCGACTTAATTTGATTTCACACCCTATGCAAATAATGGGAATATAATCAGTCCGTAATACCAGGTATCAAAATCAATGCCGTTTAACAATGATTCACAGATTCACTTTTGTTTCAGGAACTTTAGATGAAATACAGAAACTAATGAGCATAGTTGTAGTTAATAAAGGTAACAATATTAGATTGCTTGCTCATAAAGTGCGAGTGGAAAACTTTAACCCGTATTATTGTGAAATAACACATCTAGCCTATACACATATCAATATCACACGTTGTGGTATGAATGCTATACATACGATTAAAGCCACGCTATCTTTTGGGCAATATTGACTCAGAATGCTTCCATAGAGAATACATCTCCAAATGTCACTGTCATAGTCGGCCTCTTTTTTAGTATATTTTCATAATTTGAAAATCAACGCGAACAATTGAATGACGGGAATTCTTTCTCGGGGCTTTTGATTTTTCCCGTGGTTGGATTTCTGTCTACGACGGTGTTTCATCACGCTGGAAGATGATATGTGGGCAGTATATAGTTTCAAGTATTTGATACATTTTTTTAAACATATTTTTTCTATATTTTCTTTCTCCTTCTGACATTCTCTTGTTGGATTTAAGAATAATGATGTAATATTTAATTCTAGGAACTTTTAACATTATAAACTGTTGTTTTTCTCTATCGACGTCGAGGAAAGTTTCGTTTATGAGTTGATGCCTTGACTTGATCATTCCTCTTTAAAGTAAAATGTATTCTGGACATCAAAATCCTTGGACAATTTGTGAAACGAGATGTATTTTTATTAAGGATTGTAAATTACAGTTTGCTGGCGTTGATTCAAATCCCCAGGCGAACAAATCCATAAATTTCCATTGACGTTCTGCATTCATGCATACGATGTCTTGTGTCGTCCTCCAACAACGAAGACTGGGATGAACAGCTGAGGGGTGGCTACATTGATAATAATGTTGTCACTACAATGTATTTCTAAAACAAACTAGTAAATCTAATTCTTCAATTGTCACAGGGTTCGTGCTGATTACGGAAAATAAAAGTCGAGATTTTCTTAAGACAGTAAATATTTAAAATTAATGTTTAATTAAAAGTATAAATTATTATAAGCTATACAGGCATTTAATGGGTATTTCTCTTACTCAACCTGACATGTCAACTTGGGAAGACGGACGATGCACTTTCTAGAAAATAGACTAATATATGATAAATTTATATGAAATTTCTGTTCTTCAGGTTTGCAGACTGTAACCAAATACAGATCATACTAAAGTGTCGATAACTAAAGCATGCAGCATGTTGTTATGAAAACTTTCAAACAAAACCCTCCTCGAATTTTTCTGTCAGTGCAATGGTCGTTCATGATAAACAAATTTGCACAGTTGACGGACATTCTTCACTGTATTGTTTATACAGTTGTTTTTTTCGGTTAGGTCTGGTTCATTAATTGTGCGCCAGGGGACCGATTCTCGTTGTGAAATAGCTCTCGTAATTACAAAAAGGACATTTAAAAGAGAATGAAAATACATTTTCCTTTCTTTATTAAATAAGTGCCTGATTTGAACGGCTTGCCAGTTGTTTTCATAAGTGTTATGTCCTGCTGTAGTGCTTACTGTGTCGTACCTTTATAACTTTGCGACTGTGGTAGTTGAGCTAGATCCTGATAATGATCTTTTGTTGACTTAAATTACGTAAAAACGAAAGAGCTACTCATGAAAAGTCTTGTGGGATAATGCTTAAGTAGCGTTTGATACATTTCTTAAAACATAGTTTCTAGCTGTAATTTCTCTCTTCTTTTGACATTCTCTTGTTGGAATTAAGAATAATGATGTTATATTAAATTCCAGGGACTTTTAACATTATAAACTGTTGTTTTTCTCTATCGACGTCGAGGAAAGTTTCGTTTATGAGTTGATGCCTTGACTTGATCATTCCTCTTTAAACTAAAATGTATTCTGGGCATCAAAATCCTTGGACAATTTGTGAAACGAGATGTATTTTTATTAAGGATTGTAAATTACAGTTTGCTGGCGTTGATTCAAATCCCCAGACGAACAAATCCATAAATTTCCGTTGACGTTCTGCATTCATGCATGCGATGTCTTGTGTCGTCCTCCAACAACGAAGACTGGGATGAACAGCTGAGGGGTCCCTACATTGATAATAATGTTGTCACTACAATGTATTTCTAAAACAAACTAGTAAATCTAATTATTCAATTGTCACAGGGTTCGTGCTGATTACGGAAAATAAAAGTCGAGGTTTTCTTAAGACACTTAATATTTAAAATTAATGTTTAATTAAAAGTATTAATTATTATAAGCAGGTATTTAATGGGTATTTCTCTTACTCAACCTCAACATGGGAAAGACAGACGATGCACTTTCTAGAAAATAGACTAATATATGATGAATTAATATAAAATTTCTGTTCTTCAGCTTTCAGACTGTAACCAAATACAGATCATGCTAAAGAGCCGATAACTAAAGCATGCAGCATGTTGTTATGAAAACATTCAAAGAAAAGCCTCCTCGTATTTTTCTGTCAGTGCAATGGTCGTTCATGATAAACAAGTTCGCACAGTCGACGGACATTCTTCTCTGTATTGTTTATACAGAAACATTTGTACAAGGGTTTCTAAAGATATGTTGCTTTTTTCAATTAAGACTGGTCCATAAATTATGCGTCAGGGACCCAATTTTTGTTGTGAAATAGCACTCATAAATACAAATAAAGACATTTAAAAGACAATATAGAGACATTTTCCTTTCTCTATAAAATAAGTGCCTGATTTTTACGGCTTGCCAGTTGTTTTATAAGCGTTATATTTGTTTTTGGTAATGTACCTTTATAACTTCGCGACTGTGTAAATTGAGTTAGCTCCTGATAATGATCTGTTGTCGACTTAGCGTAAATATCAAGGTACTACTTCATGAAAGGTGTTGTGGGATAATGGGATACTTCTTAAGTAGCGCTGAGAAAGGTAGTCTTTATTAAATTTGCGATCTTTGGCTTAAGAAAGGATTGACAAAACAGGAAGTAGTTGTTATACACCAGAAGGAATTTATGTAGTTTATTGAAAAAGAAAAACATACATGTACACTAGAGGGAGGCCCCGGGTTCGATCCCGTTTCACGGCATACCAAAGTCGTTAAAATGGTAGTGGTAGAGCTCACTTGCTAACGTTTAACCAAATAAAAGGCTAATTCCACGACAGGTGGGCCCGGTATCAGGATAATGTGACAGGATGTAGTATCATGCCAGGTGTTCACGGCATGTTATGCACAGTGAAGGCAGCACTATATATGCTTCAAGTGGACACCGTCTCCAGTTAACTGAAATACTGTTGATGTGACGATAAACCCAATAAACAATAAACAAACAAACATACACTAGAGGGCCGTGCTTAAGTTATAAATAAATAATTAATTTGTCAATACTGC
Organism: Sinonovacula constricta; assembly: GCA_007844125.1. Classification (NCBI taxonomy): domain Eukaryota; kingdom Metazoa; phylum Mollusca; class Bivalvia; order Cardiida; family Solecurtidae; genus Sinonovacula; species Sinonovacula constricta. The sequence continues at coordinate 33,527,702 of CM017563.1, forward strand.
TTAAAGAAATGATTTGTTTTGACTTTGGTCAAAATTATAAGGGATATTTTTCATTGAATTCTTATCATTAAATTCTACTTTAGCAGAGCATTTTCGGGAATATTCAACAGAGCTTAACCATTTTTATGCCCTATTTCATAAATGCGAATATATTACAAAGTCCTATGAGCATTGCTATATATACCAAGCCTTGAAAAAGCACAGGACGAAAGTATTCACATGCAAGCCAAATGTAACAATAAGAACAGTACTATGATGAGTCATTTAACAAAAAAAGCAAACCCAACAGTTTCCACCTTCGAGCGGTCAGTTGGCAAAAGTGACCGAATGAGGTGCTTAAAGCAGTTTTATAGACCTCAAACCTATAACTCTAGATAATATATAATGGTATTTCTTTCAAAAGACACAATTAAACAATTGTTTGGCAATTTAATTTTAAATAAATAACAATAGTATAATTTACGACAGAATAAAACATAAAAGTGCCTGTCCTTTGTTTAAAATTATATCTAAAACTGTAAATGTAATTGATTTGTTTTATATTTTTATTCCATGAGTTCATGTCCATATGTCACTGGGATTTTTAACCAAGCAAACTCAAAGTAATGTGTTCTTGTTTTGCTGTTACTTTCTTTTTCATTGCTCCCTTCTTTCGAACATCTTTATACTTTATTGAAAACAAAATTAATACTCTAACCCTTAAACTGATTTCGTGGAATTGAAATGCATCCCGTCATTGTTAAAGCCCCAGTAAACAGCTTTTCCGTTTATGCATCACACATCTCTCCTGATACATATCTATCTGTTTTCGTAATAAAAAATACCTTTCATTAACCGCCAAATTTAATTATTTTTATTTAATAAGTTTTTTATTACCTTGATAAAGTAAAGACATATCCATTTATGTCGTTAGTCATTTGTGTTGGCACGTGTTTTGTGTTGGCTCTTCCTTGGCAAAACAGATACGTTGTTCTTGGTTCCCTTTGCAGTATCACCGACGTTTAGCTACCATTACATTCATGCTTTGGTAGCAAACCAACCATTACAACGAGAGGGTTAAAATTGCTTATGCCTATTTAAATAAGTATTATGGCGACTGAATAAAACTCACATTGTATTTATAATCAACACCATGTTAAGACGACACATTCCCGACTATGTATGCAAAAATAAATTTCTTTTTATTGTAAATATGCTAACTCGATCATGTATTGTTTGTGTCAACATGTTTTGTTTACTTCATATTATTGCATGATTGTTCATAAAATCATAGTACAAGTTTATCAAAACATATACAGTATTATCACAACGGAAATAAAGATCAGGGAAATAAAATTACCATGGCACAATACATTCTTTAAGATTTAATAATATGTAGCCTTATAAACCTAAGAGAACTAGCGTAGTCCGTGAGGAAATATAAAAAGCTACGTTGTACGTAAAATAACTAGTATTATCTTTTTACAACCGCTGATAATGCAAAGCAATATAAAATGCTACAGAAATTTGTCAATTCGATATGTAAAGTATATAAAAAAGAAAAGGTAGACGAAAAATAGTCAAAGGATCGACAAATTAGTTTTAACTTGGCGGATAAACGGGCAATATTTTAGCCTTTTTATTCCTAATTGACGCTAATTTTAATGCTTATTAGTCTTAAAATGTATAGTGTCGGTTATTTGTGTTGCCTTTTTGTATTTTTAAACAATATAAATAGCTGCATATGCTTTTGATGATGTACTATCAGTCTCTTAGTCATCTTTGATTCCCTTTTGTGTGTGAAAATGACATAGTAAATGACATTTAAATATAAATGATTAACCTGTTTTTTTACATTTAGATGTCGACGTTTGAGCGTTAGCCAAGAAAACATCAACTTATTTATAATCTAAGAATAATTAAACATTCCCTAAAATAAAGGTTATACTCAAAAACAAGCATCAGGTGCCTCAGGTAGACAATAACAACTAATTACGGCACAGTATTGAACTGAAAATTTTCATTGTAAGAGAAGACGTCATTCTTTGTCTTCATGGTTGTTTTTGCTTATTTGATTGTTTGTAAATTTATTTATTCATTCATCTTTTTCTTCCACCGTTTGTTCATTGGTTTATTTGATCCTCTCATTTACACTCTTTCATTTTCGGGTAATGGTTGATATTCAAATATGGTCCTTTGTTCTTCCTAAAATATACAAAAGTTATAAGACGAGACGCAGTTTATAGGGCAATAATTTTATATCGTCTGACATTTCATAATCGTACAAGTCGTCTGTTCATAAAGTAAAATTTATCTTTATCGAGAATGAATAAATATGTACAGAATAAATATTTAAGTTAAACAAATATTCGTTTTTCTCATTTTTGTTGCACATAAACGTTTTCATTTGGCCCAATAATTCAACAAATGCAAGTTGTATTTCTTGTTAATGACAAAAGGGCAAGTTGTTGCATTACGTAATTTTCTATATAATGACTATGTGCATTATAAACTAGGGGATAAAACGTCGTTCGGAAATAAACTGTTATGATATTATGATAATATAATATTATGTTATGATAATCACATACGATATTGTTATATTATCGTGTTATTTTTTTAAGTCAAGGTTTCTGCTAATGTGGCGGTCATACAAATCTTCCTGTGTATGAAATCACTGTCGACATTTAATTAATCTTATCACTGAAAGGTATATTTACCTTAAAAGTTCTCATTGATCAATCGAAACATCTCGTGGGATTCAGTCTCTTCAGGATAATTCCCCTGGCAGTGATTCCCCTTGCTAAGGTTTAAATTTTGAGGCCATCTCTACCAGCCTGAGTTAGCTATTTGGTATAAACATACTTTCACTTCGCCTAAAGACGATTCCGTCCATTATCTAAATTAAAAAAGTCTAAATTCTAAAAACGATTTGTTAAGTCGGAAGGATTATTTCATCTAATGAACTGTCATATATAAATTTACATTTTAGGCTCTTATTTTTTATGTCCATGTGCGCCAGAAAAGGCCACGTACCTACGAATCATTGATTTCAATTACTTTATGTATACATATATTACACCGAGAGATAATGTCAGAGCGTGGTGCGAAAAATGTGGCAGCGGAACAAAAAAAGCGAAACCGGGAGGGGCAGAAAAGAAGAGAAGGAAGAGAAGAGAAGATAAGAGAAGAGAGAGAAGAAGTAAGAGAAGAGAAGAAATATAGAGAGAGAATATAATAAGATAAGAGAAGAGAAGTAATAGAATATAATATAATATAAGATATATAATATAATAAATATAAGATAAATAGATAATAATAGATATAAATAATAGAATATAATATAAATAATATAATATAATATAATAAATAATATAATATAATATAATAGTGTATTTGTGTAAATACCAAAGCAGTGTATTCCTACCCGCTTGCCGACCTATCCGTATAAAGAAATACAATATTTTGGTGATTTCCCCAAGAGAGACACGGATTTTGACTTCGTCTGTTCCTATGGACAAATTAAGACTGTTCTGTCTAATAAAAGAGAAAACTAATTATATTGTTTGATTGACTGTTTTAGATTATAGTCTTTCCGCCCTGTGTAATTTAAGAAATCCACTTAAGCTCGGTTAACAGTTGAAATCACCTCATTTGGCATTTTGCTGACTGGTATTACACAATTATAACAGTAAGTTTTTTCTCTGTCGGTGTTATGTTTTGTAGCGGT
>CM017563.1:33531510-33541510 GCA_007844125.1 Sinonovacula constricta
ACAAAGCAACCATTTATGTTTGGAACTTGTTTGGGAACATTTCCCAGACACAAACACGTGTGTTTCTAATGATATTTCACTCTTGATGAACGTCTTTATACAAATTTTTTTTTTTACTGGAAGAATTTGAATTCTGGCAAAATGTGTCAAACTGGTAATGTACGTGTACGTACATATTGTTTTGTTTTTTTCATTAACCACTTCCTCTTTTGTGAAACCTTCCCAAAATGTACATTGTTTTTTGTTGTTGTTGTTTTTGTTGTGTTGTTGTTGTTTTTGTTGTTTTTGTTATTGTTGTTGTTTGTTGTTTATTGTTGTTGTTGTTGTTTTTTGTGTTTCTTTCTAGTGCCTTACGTTAAATGATCTTTGAACAATGCGGCCAGCCGATTGATTATAACGGATCAATATAACAATCCGTCTACTCCATAACCCATGGCCAACATAGTGAATGGTCAATTTCGACATAATTGACAAGTCTTCACAAACCTCAACCATCAGGATCCCGTCATCAGGGAGACGTTTGGTCGCCACCCAAGGCAAACAGATGGGCTTCCTTTGAAGGGTTCTTACACCGCAACAGGTAGCGGCTGCCAGAGAATACTAAGGCCAAAATGGGTTGAATGGTTGATAATATATGAACATCAAATGCATGCTACACGCAGAATATAGTCATAGGCAAATCACATACAATGTCAACGTCATAAATAGTGCCGAATTCGCTTCCCAATTCCTGATCATCCGTAACCAGTTTAATGTTAGATTTTACGTTTTATTTTCATGAGAAATAGCTTTTACCAGATTCAGTTTGCACGTAAGCCAAAAATGCTAAAAAATAACTTGGTCAGTGGTACTTAGATTTCATCACTCTTGTGGTGTCTTGAGATTAATGTACGGTCAGGCGTTGTTATTGTAACAATAATTAGTGCTAAGTGATCGATCTTAAAGAACGTACATTGAGATAACAAGTCCATGGAATTGATCATTGACCTCAGCACGATACTTTCATCACCAGCAGGTAGTAATGTCGGGCACCAATTTATATTTCCTATGTAACTTTTGACATGCATACTTGTGTGTGTAGGTTAGAGATGGATAAAGAGAGACAACGAGAGAGAGAGAGAGAGAGAGAGAGAGAGAGAGAGAGAGAGAGAGAGAGAGAGAGAGAGAGAGAGAGAGAGAGAGAGAGAGAGAGAGAGAGAGAGAGAGAGAGAGAGAGAGAGAGAGAGAGAGAGAAAGAGACACACAGAGAGAGAGAAAGAGAGACAGACAGACAGACAGACAGACAGACATAGGCAGTTGGAGATACATGTATATAAATAAATAGATAAATAAGTAAATAAATAAATACATAAATGTATATATATCGCACGAAATGTCCAAATCTATAAATAAGCAAGATGTAAAATTCTGCTTAAAATAGACATCGACGTCTGAGTGGATTACCGGAAGATGACATAAATTTGATATCTTAGCAGTCACGTGGTTTTGTTGGTTTATAAATAGCTGTAACTGTGCAGCGTGACTCGAATATGAAATACATATGTTGGATTAAGAGTGGGATGTTATACTTCACTTTTCACATAAAAATAGGGCATAAATAAATAGGACTTCTCGGCACCTTTTCGAGTACCAACTATTAATTTAGTTGTTTGAGAAAAAAAAATTAAATACAAGCTGTTGGTTGCTACTTCTAAGTCACTTAGTTATATTCCTGCGCCGCGTTATTCGTGAATAAATCTGCATTTCACATATATATACACAATATAATTACTTGAACATATAGTTTTAAAAGATTATAATATTTTTATCAACATATGAAGCATGCATGGACGAAAAGTATGCATCTAGTCTCTTCGACAAACATACTTGCTTCTGTACACATACTACTTTTTTCCATGCAATTACCCACAGCGGGTAGTTTAGGTCACGCAGGGTCAAGCCTTCGTGCTCAAGAAATTCAGCTTTTTTATCACTGGACGCTGTCGCGACATCGCCCAATGAATTACCCGTTGACATTTTTCACTTAGGCTTGATAAAATACTGCCGTCGCTTTAATGACATATACGAGGCCGTGTTACCCTGGCGCTGTGTAAGCAAGTTCTTTTGATCGAGGCACGTGCAATGAACTAAAAGTTAATTAATTAGAAATTTAATAATTAATGTATGCTCAACCTACAAAACATGTAAAGGTGTGACTAGTAGAATTATATGACAGTCTTGTGGCCATTTATAAATTACCTTACTATGTTTTCTTAAGCACTTTTATTAAGACCATAATTAGAACAACACGGTTAAAAGTAAGATTAACAGTATATGAAAAAAATGAAGATTTAATTATACAATCAGTACTCAAGACAGAACTAAATTTGAAAGAAGCTTGCCTTCAGTGTGAAAATAGGCAAAAGTGAATTGTGGTTTTAACGTTTTTGGATATCAACAAATTGCATTGATTTCTCCCTGCCATATGGGATATGTCAGTCAACCCTAAATATTTCAACGAACAGTTGATGTCGCTTTTAATCTGAAAGTTGAAATCTTATGCATTATGTATAGATTATTTTAGTTAAAGTCTTGGATGGCTCTAAGGGAGTGGGGATGGGGGTATGCATCCTCCCCCACCAGCCAGGTAAAAGAGTAGGATTTGTGAAAACCACATCTATGTAAGCTAAGAAGAATACTATGCTTTTAAGGTAATTTTTTCCTGTTGACTGCTTAGGTCGAAGATAGGGTCCCTTATATATAAAGTATTTACTGCGATAAGTAAAACGAATCTTGATTCATAATATCGACAAAGTAAAACTGTACTTGTACGGCGGGGATGGATCCTGGGCATGGGGGATGTATCCTCCCAACCAGGTAAAAGAGTAGAGTTGTGAAAACATATACATGTAAGCTTGAAAATACTAAGCTTTTAAGTAAATTTATCTAGTCTGTTGACTGCTAAGGTCGAAGTTAGGGTCCTTAACTGTGTATATACATAAAGTATTTACTGTGATAAAGTTGAATGGATCTTGATTCATACACCCATCTTCCACCCCCACCCCCATCCACCATCACAACACCACCGAAATGTTCTGGATTGTGTGTATGTCATGCGGTATAAAGATATTTTTAAATCTTTTAATTTAATAAGCAGTGTGTGTGTGTGTGCGTGCGATGTGTGTGTGTGTGTGGTGTGGGTGTGTGTGTGTGTGTGTGTGTGTGTGTGTGTGGTGTGGTGTGTGTGGTGTGTGTGTGAGTGTGTGAGTGTGTGTGTGTGTGTGTGTGAGTGTGTGTGTGTGTGTGTGTGGTGTGTGAGTGTGTGTGTGTGTGAGTGTGTGTGTGTGTGTGTGTGTGGTGTGTGTGTGTGTGTGAGTGTGTGTGTGTGTGTGTGAGTGTGTGTGTGTGTGTGTGTGTGTGTGTGTGTGTGTGTGTGTGTGTGTGTGTGTGTGTGTGTGTGTGTGTGTGTGTGTGTGTGTGTGTGTCTGTGTCTGTCTGTCTGTGGGTCTGTCTGTTTGTCTGTCTGTCTGTCTGTCTGTCTGTCTGTCTGTGCGTGCGTGCGTGCGTGCGTGTCAATCCTTATAATACCTTTGTTAACAGAAGCATCTGTATGAATTTGTGAATTTTATTTCTAGAAACTTTTCATGAGTGATTCCAATATATATGTACCAATAACAACAAAACAATTAGAAAATTAGAAAAAAAGATTTTAGAAAATCCTATTTATGACAAAAGAACCATATGGGGCCCACTCGTATTTCTGAACACTGCACAAGCCTTGAAATGTGGCATTTTGGTTAAAAGCCCACTCTTTTTATTTCCTTTTCTCACATACCATGCGCATGTGTCAGAAATATTTCCGAAAATTTAGCAGTTAGTAGTCAAAATTAACTGAGGTGGCTGATCTGGACATAGATAGGTCATCTGCCTAAACCTAAGCAAATGAGAGATATTATTAATAAACGGTTAGAGTTGTCTTTTTTTCAGCTGCATGTTTACGTTACGAAAACGGTTTGGAAAACATATATTTCTTTTTTTTTTTGTTCTTTAATATCGATAAAAAAATATCAATTTGTACTTTTTCCGTTTTTCTTACTAGAAAAACAAAAATGAAAAGAAGTGGTTTATCTATCTAATTCACTGTCTCGTTTTCGTCCTGTCAATGACTTGTCCCCGGCCCAGTTAACTGAAATAATTGTGGTTAATACCAGACAGCTACGTCTCTATGTCATCAAGATGTGTATAAATGTCCAGATAACATTGCGTGGGTGAGAGCAGAAGTGGCCGCCTTGTCAATCGCATGTGGCCATAAATTTTCCGGTTCGTCAGGTCGCATGGCTGACCAAAGAAACCTATCAATATGAACAAGTTGGCGCAGAGCATCGAAGTTACCGGAAATAATATATCAGAAAGCTAGAAAGCCAAGCAAGTTTGGCATAGTTGCATGTAGTATTAATTCATTTGCTTTTTATGTATAATACGTGTTTACCAAAAAAAGTGTTGTTAACTGATGAAATTTGTAACTGTGAATGGCACCTTAATAACTACTGCAATGTAATACTGGGTGTGAACAACATCTGCTTAATCAATGTCGTAAGATGTCCCGAAATTCGGTTTTTAATATACGTGGTACGACTTTGCATTGGTACGAAGTTACCAACATCCGCATAAGAGCATCCGCATTCTCAAGAGCGGACCGAATTACTTTTTCAAAGCTCTCGCGTTTATTTTTATCGTTTACTTAATAGATTTTCAGAAGAAAAACAACAACATGACGCTACGACATAAAAGCACTACTGAAATATAAGGATAGTTTCCGTTTTTAAAAATACGATCGCTTGTTAAAACTGTCACGTCGCCTCGTCGGCATTTCCAACACCAATTATAAATAAATACCGGGTCACCGTTCTCGGAAACACAATTAGGTATATGTCTCGAGGCTTTCAAGCTGATGCATCGTTTGTCCGAAGCAAGACATCCGAATTGCATACTATTTTGTCAAAACTTGACCATTTCTTAAAACTTCCTAAGTTGTTTCGCTAAGTATGATGTATATGCTTAAGTCCACATTTCTGAATAGGTTAGATGCATGTTTGGTTTGCAAACAAAACTACACGTAGTAAGTAAAGAATATTAGGAATTACATGTTCTACACCCGAATAGTTGGGCCGGACCTTGTAGCTTACTCAAAAGAACGTCGACTCTAGGTACGAGAGGCCCGGAGTTCGATCCCAGGTCACGACATATCAAAATTGTTAAACATTCTACGTTATGGTATAGACCCCTTTCTAGCACTCGTGCAAATGTAAGAGTAGTTCCACGACTGGTTTGTCCGGTGTCAGGACAATGTGACTGGTTCATCATGCTAGGTGTTTACGGAATGCTACACACAGTGACAGCAGCACTATAGCTGTTTCAAGTGGACACCGTCTGCAAATAACAGGAATGCTGTCGGTGGAACGATATACTCAATAAACAAACAATAAACGAAATCTGAATGGTTAATTAAAGTAAGTCTGCTTAATTCCTACTAAATCAGAAAATATTGCCACAAACATTTTTCGATAATTAAAAAAAAATCTGAAACTTGAAGTGTATATATTTTATTTATGATTGACAATTACGACGAAAACTGTTATTCTCGCATGGTGAATTTACCATTGTTTCCTCGACTCAGTTGTTGAGTAAGTTAATAGTTTATTTTATAACTAGATATTATGTATGTATATAAGTTTATTGTATCTGTTTTAACTCCCGATGCAGGTGCTTACTGTTAGTTGTTTCACTTTGACGGGATATTTTTATTTACACTGTTTGTTTGATAGAAAAAACCTTCTCGACGTGCGAGGTTGGAGCGCTCCACAAACCAGGTTTAAGCACCCCAGTCGGTCATTTTGCCGACTGGCCGTTCCAAGGCGGTAACTGATGCTTTTTCTTTTTGTGTGTTATGTCTCGTCTCTGTGTTTTTGTCACATTTATATTTACCCTGTTTGCCTTTGTCTAGAGGTAGATAAAATGTAAATTTCTGTGAAAATTTTGATAGGACCTTTACCTATTAAGATAGTTTATGGCCAAATATTATTCTTCACAGTCTATGTGCAAAGATAAACGTAGTAACACATTCATAAAACTTAGATTAAACTCTCTCTGTCTGACGACTATTTGCATTTCTTAAAACTTAGCTGAAACTATCACCGTAAACGAATGTCTGTACGTATGATAAGTCACACATTAAAAACAAACTTGAAAAAGAGCAGCCGTGACTCAAATATGAAATACATATGTTTAATTAACTCGCGTTACATCAAAATAAGAGCGCTTCGGCAAACCGAAAGCCAACAGCCTAATCGCATAACTGTGAAACCGCGTTTTCACAGCGAAATATGTCAGACGACAGTTTGTCTTCATCAAATACAAATGCACGGATTTTGGGAATTGAGGAATAATTTCTGCACAAGTCAAACTTAAGTAACCCAAAAGACGATTTAGACATTGCCTAAATTGTGGGACAGTAGACATTATGAACTCACCCACTCACTCTACCTGCCAGTTCTTTCTAAACCTATAAAAACATGATTGTGATTTTTGCTCAATATAGACATCGACGTCCGAGCGGATTACCCGAATGATTATATTAAGTTACGGGTCACGTGGTTTTCTTAGTGTAAAAATAGCTAACTGTGCAGCCTAAATTATATAGAAAATACCTATTTGTAATGACGAGTGATGTGTTATGCCTCACTTTTCACATAGATGTAGGACATCAATAATCAGCAATTTGCATAACCTTTTCAGGCATTTATTTGGTTTTTTGACCAAAAAAATCTGGTCCAAACTGTCGGTCCGTTGTCGGATACCACCTTTAAATGTTGGTGCATTAAAGAACTGACAAAGTGGGAATACGCGTAGGAAAAAGCACCATCACTTTGTGGGATCTTTCGTTGCCTCCGGTCAGTTTGGTCTATGTTTATATTGAAGAAATGAAAATAAAACAAGACTTATTTCAACAACATGAATATTAGCAACACGTATCTGGGCGTTCAATTGTATTTTGCCATTAAACTTTGGGCACACTTAAGAGCCAACATTAAACTAAGAGGCTGTCCTGTTGTTGACCAGAGGCCAATAGAAGTCAACTCTATATAGGGCTTTAAAGTGTCCCTGTCGGCTTTTGACACCAGATCAAATATTGGGGATCTTTTTTTTTTTCTTATAAGGCGCGTTTATTTGATATTATTTTTTAAACGACTTCAAATAATATGACGCGAGGCTCTATCGAAGTTATTTTCGTTTTTCTTGACGAGTTTTATAAAAAAAAACCATCAAATCCGCACGAATGTACGAGTCTATTCACATAACTCCATACAATATTGTTTTCCATCTTTGAATAGATTGTTCTTTCTTTGTTTTCATATACATGGCGACCGAAGTTAGATAGTTAACAGATGTCGAAGATGATTGCAGGATGGAGGAAATATCCATATGTTCCTTTTCATTTAAATTGTTGTAATTATTATTTGAGAATACATTCTGGCCAGAAATCTACATAATTTGGTAAGCGGGAACGTTGTTATTGGGCAGCTTTTGAATAAGATAATTTCTGATGATTTGACAGACGTTTCTTGGTGGAGATTCCAGCAATGTTCACAAATCGTGACATCATAATAGATAGTTTACTGCATTTCTCTTGAACAAGGCATCCATATCTAAAGGTAGGTGCATTGTTGGTGGTTCGATGTAAAATGGGTGTTCTGGAAGGGAATAGCCATGCAGACGTTTAGCTATGTATTATGTGTATATAGTGAGAGTAAATATTTCTGGATTTCCAAATTGGCCCATAACTTCGGTGTAACTCTGCGAACATCAACGGGATTCATATCAAAAACTGGAATCGGTTTATTGTTGCTGTTTACAAATACGCGATTGAGTACATACATGTAAAAAGCGCTATGACCTACGTGAGTTTAACTAGTTACATATGATATTTATGTCACTGCTTTATGTCACTCGTGGAGAGCAAGTTATGGGATAAATTTAATATGCCACCGTTCAATTTTTAAAATTAAAAAATATATATTCCCGTTAAAATTTACTTTTGACTTTTTTAAGACAATAACAAGATTACTAACGCTTTAATTTAATTTATGTATTAATTTTATTTTGTTCTAATATCATTGTCAACATTTTTATACTTTTTATATGTCATTTGTCATACTCTGGTGTCTTTGATATCTTTAGATAAAACACATAATAATTAAAATGAAAAAAAAAAACACTTAAAATTCGTTTTGTTTAAATCTGACAGAACCGCTTTAATGAGATCTTGCCAATTGCATTATATTACCTTCTAGATGTGTCATAAGCTGCAAGATTGTCCCTACATCTTTGCTTATTCTGCACGATGTTGTCGCCATATGACACGCCAGCCCGATTGCGCACGTTTTATTCAAAGGGGCTTCATGCCGACATCAATTGCGACTTCACTTCTATATATATATATAAAAAAACTAACGCCTATCCTGCCAAGCCCGAGTTAATAAGTAATAGATAGTTTTGAGAGCTGACACCAGGAGCTGCACTTTGTGCTGTTGCTGTCTAGCAAAAGATCATGTACATATGTAGAATAATTATAAACAAACAATTTAAAATGAAGTATAATAAAGGCACTTTCTTTAGACAGCATGCTTTCGGCACGTGTAAAACCGAGCCAGCCTGAAATGTACAAGGGGAGACATGCGGAGGAAAACATCAGTTCGAGTGTGTTCAGACATTCACTCCGGTTGTTAAGAATGTTGTTTCTTCGGGCGTCGTTGCTTGAATCATATAATATATTGCAGCTATTACATGTCGTGAATCCATGACCACTTTGAAGTAATATAGACAGAAAGTAGGAGAAACTGACATAAGAACCGACCGACCGACCCGGCAGGCTGGCAGGCTGGCAGGCGGGCAGGCAGGCAGACTACAGACAGACTGCCAGTCACAATTGATTGTACTGCCCTATCATCGGATCAAAAGTTTCTCAAAATCAACGCGGATATTCCTTTGCAAATGTTAAATAACAACGTTCGACTACCATGTACATGTAGGTTCTGAAAAAAAAAAAAAAAAAAGTGTACATTCGGAGTCTTAAGGGCTTCTGTTAAACGCTTTGCATTTCACGTCCAGACTGAATATGTTACTGTAAGCAAGGTAAATTTGCAGAAAAAGACACCCCTTTTAGAATAGCCGATTTGAAGTAAAGACATAAAATCATTTAAATTAAGTTCGTGCTTCAAGTCTAGACAATGCTATGTCTGCACACATCCGCACAATGACATAACAATGGACAACAGGAACATTAGGTAGTGGCTTTGATGACGATTGTCGTTAACACGAATATGGTGTTAATTTTGCATAAATCGTACTGTAAACATGACAGTATGACAAACGTTGTAAGCCATAAACCTGTAAACATGACAGCGCCAATATGGTAGGGCATTCTGACCAAGTTCGGGTGTCTTGGCCTTAGGTGTCATTGTTACCTAAAACGATCCTGCAATATGTTGCTTATTGATGCCTTAGATCTGTGTGAATATTGAAGCATAAATTCCTACTCCTCATTGCAAACAGGTATTTCAGTATCTGAGATACGCTGCAGAGATAGCTATTTTTATACTAAAAAACACGTGACAACCTACCTTTGAGATAGCGCTGATCGTCGTCGGGGCAATACGCTCTGAAATCGATATCTATTTTTAGCAGGAATCACTATCATGCTTATTTATAGATTTGGAAAGAATGAACTTTTAGACTGTTGTTTCAAGATTTGTACTGTCTTAAAATATAGGTTGTGTTCAAAACCGCTTTAACTTAGATTTAAGTATGAACAGGCGAATAGTATTTTAAATTCCTTTAGGCGGTGGAAACCTGTTGTTACATGTATCTGATACAGCCAAACTACCAGATGCCACTTTTAAATTCAGTGTCGCATATTCTACGACTGTTTCTTTTCATTTTGTGTGTAGTAACTTTACACACG